>OOFC01014514.1:67831-81854 GCA_900323345.1 Pseudochromis fuscus
GGGGGGGGGGTGACGGACGTTGCTTTTGGAGTTTGGATGATTTCATATGTGTGCGTGTACGAAGGCTCAGCTGGCAAAGGAGGCACAACCGAGAACAAGAGCAGGCAGGCAGCATGAGGAGGACAAGTTGAGAGCAGGTTGCTATCAGCAAGACTCATCACACTCAAGATTACCTCTCTTCACACACCCTGCATCGTTCACAGACACACACCGCAGCTCTGAGGATTTCATCCCTATGTGCCGTTTCTGCCAGCTCCTTCGCCTCAAGGTACCCCGTGAGCGGCTCGTCTTCAGTCTCTTGCAAGTGTGCTTAAAACGTGGTAATCGCATCACCCGAATCACTATATTAAAAAAGATAATAAAAAAGCACATTAAAGAAAACCACAACACTTGAGTCAAAACAGAGGGAGCCAAAAGCGTGGCGGCTAATACAGAGGACTGTAGCGGCATGATAAAGCGTGTCTCACAGAGAGAGTTTACACCAGAGAGAGGAGAGCAGGGCCTAATCCTCTGTTGAATAACCACAAGCTGACAAGCCAGACTCACTACTTGTGCTCACTCTCTCCTAATACAGGGCAGGTCAACTCTGAGGCCCAGTGCTAGTCTATAAAGGTGTGTGAAGAAAATCCCCAATCCACGAGCAGGCAAAGTCAAGGCACTGACAGGAGAAGTGATTTGCAGCAACTCACAGGTAAACAAACGTTGAATGCTTTTCAGGATGAGTGTCATTCTGCAGCAACAACACTCTATACAAGGAAGTAATAAAGCTTAAGGAAGCATTAGTGATCCAGTCAGTAGAGCAGCAAGACACCACCTCAGCATTACCTGCTAAGGTCTACTTGCTGATAGTAGATTGAGGCATGCTGCAACTTGGCGACTGTAAACCATGTGGACTGGCGGCTTGAAATAAAGCTGAGGCTGTGTCAAAATAATTTGCAACACAGCCTGCATGTTTTTTTCATATGGGAAATATTGTCAAAGAGAAGCACTGCTCTGCATCTCCTCCCAACTTTGGGATCTCAAGGCTCATCCTGCATTCAGGCCCTCCAGGCATGACACTGGTTGTGAGTAAGCCACTGGCTTCAGTCATTCAGACAAAGCAAAACAGGCAAAACTAGACAAGGCTTTTACACTTGGTTGCCCTTTGTCTCTGTGCAACAACAACAACTAAAACCGCTGAGGTGGAGGCAGTTTCTGTGAGGACACAGTGCAAATACGACGACTACAAAATATGTATATATAAATAAACCACATAAAATGTGTGCTATTAGAGAAGGTTTGTGCAGGTTTGTGTCTCTAAATGGAAACTGATCTACGCCATGTTTTAAAGATTGGACAAATGCATGGGTAGATTGCGTGCACACACACACCCCCACCCATGTACAGGTCGATATGGACCAACATGTCAGTGGTACATCCGTTGTCATGGAAACAAGTCAGGCTACCTAATGTACCATATCATGCCACTGGTAACAAATTAAAGTTGGTGGTGAATAGTAGTGGAGTGGACGATATATACGAGTATAAAGAAGCAGATTTAGTATAAAGATGACACCACAGGCACCATAACAAACCAAATCTACACCACAGATGGTTGTATTGTAGTGAGTGGAGGTGAGCAAGGAAGCTGTGAGTAACCACAATATAGATCTGCAAGCCACAGTAAATATTTTGTTTCATGATGAAGCCCAGTGCTTTATATTTTGTACATTTAACAGAGCACAATGTTGCACTCTGACTCTAAATGTCTACCCATGCTGTGGGGAACACTGCTGCAAACCCTGTGCGACGCTCACATGCACCTTTATCACCATTTTATATTGGGGTTTGGATGATGGTGAAATTAGCCCTCGGCCCTCACTGTTGTGCAGCAATCCACACACACACACACACACACACACACACACACATACACACACAGGTCGTCTTGCACCAGACCACCCAGATTGTACCCACGGTGCAAGGGGCTTATGCAGTGGCCGGTCCACTCACTTTTAGGGGTTCAAGTGAAAGCCTGTTCTAGGAGCAGTCAGTAGGTCAACTCTTACCGGTGGAGTGGTCCACAGGTCCCCCACCGTTGTTGCTGAACAGGGCAGCGTACAGGTCAGGGTATGCTTTCTCCAGGGCCACACACAGGTCGAGGAAATGGTCGCTCTCCTTGTTCATCAGCATCTTCAAAAGGTGGTCCACTTTCTCGGCGCTGGACGAACAGTTCTGGTCCAGCTCGAACCTATCGAGCTGACTCAGGGTACCGGAGACGATCAGCAGCTCGATCACTCGGTCCGCATCTGTTATGGACTCCAGCAAGTTCTGGTGGCACTGGTCGAGCAACTCTTTGTGCTTTGGCTCCATTGCTATCCTGCTGTAGTTCCGTAGCTTCCCAGGCTAACACACAGACGGCCAAGTGGATGTTAATATCCTCACTGATCAAAAGTACCGAGCGATTATTGAACTGAACTTATCGCGGCTTGCAGAAGTTCGCCGGAGCCACCACGGCATTAGGTTGCACGGGAGATCAATTTTTATAGCATATTGAAAAAGGCACAAGAAGCCATATTTGTTGCCCAAGGCTGTTGACTGCACTAAACAGCGATACATTTTTCCATCTTACTAACGTGGAGCAGTTCAGGTCGTTTTTTGCTTCCGCTCGGAGTACGCTTCAGCCGGACACATTTTTCTCTTCTTATGTATCATTTCATGCGCCCTTCGCCGACTGAACTGCTGGGAAAACTCACGTAACTCTGCCGCTGATCCTCAGTTACACTGTATCCTCCGCCATGTCTGAGCAACTCAGCAGCTGCTGCCCGCTGTCAATCAACGCTCCGTTCAATGACCATATTAGGTAAAACGGGGCGGGGCGTTACAAAAACACGCCCGTTTCTTCAATGGGCGTACACATCAGCCCGTACTACGTCTAAAATCCCAGGTGGAAAAAAAAAATGAGAATGGAGAGAAAATCCATGAAAATCTCCAGATTATTTTAAAAATAGTGGTAAAGGTGGGTAAACAATGACCTTATTACTCAGAGGGAGGGAGGCAACAGCTGCATTAACAAAATGAAAAGCAACATCTGTATCAACAGAATGGATGTTCCTGTGGTCTGATGGAATTACTTTTTAATCTACCTCATGTACTTTACATCCAAACACTTATAATTAGCTTCTAAAATACAATGACTAAAGAGACCCAGTGTTTTTAAAATCCCCTCCACCGCGACAAACTGCAATGTTAATTACAGAATAATGCAATAATGCACACAATCAATTTGTTCAATTATGAGCACTGCTCCTTTTGATACTTTATGTACATTTGAAATGTTCACTTTAACTTGTGTATTTTCGTACTGAAGTTCTGCTGTTTTTACTACAAGAATGTGATCTTTGTGTCCATCATTGTAATACAGCTCACTGCTCAGCACAGTGCATAGGCTTGAGTTTATGTCATAAAAATTACGTCTGCCTAAAATAATTAGCTCCACCTGAACAAACTTTGCAATGGACTATTGATGATGCAACAGCAGTACATATTCCATTATATAATATATAGGAGTGTACCATTTGCCCAATCCAGTCCAATATACCTCCTGTATTTCTGATTTCTTGTAATGACATCCTGCAGTATTGCTACCTTTACCTAAAAGATCTGAATACTGTGTGTAAACGCCATCGCTGTTATGCAACTCACCGTCTCACCACAGTGCATAAAACAAGTTTATGTCATAAAATATTATGTCGGCCTAAAATAGTTGATAAACCAAGTAATATTGCTGCTTTATTATAATTTACCCCTGACACATCAAATCAGCAGAACCTTAATGGTTTTCCTCATTGACTACATTAAGTATTTTACATGGGAAAAATGTTAATGCAGTGATAAAAATATAAGGATTTTACTCAGTCCTTGCATAACACTGCTGCCGTAGCCAGAGGCTTATGCACCGCATTTCTATATCCAAGCTGTACTGCAACCAATTTCAGTGTGTACTCTATCTCTGTGTTGGATAAGATAGAAGAGGCTAGTACATCATTTGTGAAGGTATAAGCGATATATGAGGTTGACAAATGAAATGTGTATTTGAGTAGGATTTGTGAAATACATTTTGATGCTGATGGATGCACATTGCTTCCAGTCTACAGCTGAATAAAGATTGTTGGCACAGAGGCAGGCGTCTGCAGGCATACCTCTCAAACCGTGACCTTATTCATGCATGCACTGAATCTCATTGTGACATCTACAACTCTCTCTCTCTCCCCCCTCCTCCTTCCTGTCTCCATGCCATGCTGGCTCCATAGCTTGTGCAACCATGTGCTATCCCTTCAGATGAAAAATTAATTACAATTCATTCATATCAAAGGGAAGCAGGTCCCCACTGATGACACAGATTGGACGATTGTGTCTGTACCCTACTTCTGAGGACACACATTTGAATAGGAGAGACAGCCTGATGCTTTTTATCTTGGGGCTGTGAATGAGTTTATTATTTCGACAACAGGGGTGGGGTTTCTGGCTGTCTGATAATTTACTGAAAAATTATTTAACAAATTTGTTTATCAGTCAACCGAGATCAGGGGGGATAATAGCTTTATCTTTTATTGAAGAGACTGTCAACAAGCATATCTATTATTTATCCTGGAGAAATTGTCTTTTTTTATTGCCAGTGTGAATAGAGTTTTATCTAAAGCTGTTTGCCAAAACAATTATGTCATTATTCACTTTCTTTTGACATATTTTAATTTACTGTGCCACTCACAACAACAGTGTATTTATTGTATCTTTTTCCTCTGAGAATGTTAAAGAGTGCTCCCGAGGTGTTAAATGAACAGTACCAATTCAAAAAGGAAGCAGTGACAGTAATAATAGACAATTCAAGGGATTTAATTAACAGAGAATTACACAGCCTTCAGCTGGACTGCTGCAACAGATGAGAGGTTTACGATCATAATGATACCAAACTGCAATGTTGGCGGGGACACACCGAAACACTTTGAAATTACCACATCAAACTCATCTAATGATATCTAGATTATCTTCTCAAAACTGATGTAATCGCATCTAATCTTCATTCAAAATCCGAGCTATTGTAATCTAAACATCCATCTAAAGCCCTCAAACCTTCTCTGCCGTTTCTAGTCAATTTTAACATGATGTGATCAAAAATGATTCTTGCAGCATGGCTGTTACCCAAGGGTCCCCCGTGACTCTGACAGCACGGCAGACATGGTAGACTTGTTTAATGTGACCGAGGCAGCTTTATGGATGCCATCAATTCCATGGGCTTCTCTCTTCCTCACTTCACAGAGTTATTGATCGTAGTGCAGTTAACTCACACACACTACTGTAGCCAGCCAAGCGCAGAGCCACACACAAGTGTGTTCAGCAGCATTTTAAGTGAAGCCAACAGGACTTAATAAGGCATGTAGAACTCCTCGTGCAGCCACACATGCTGGCCGTTCACTCCTCTAAGAAAGATCAATTATTTGTCAGCACTGATTGAGCAAAATGCCAAGTATTTAAGAGTCACTGCCTGGTTTATGACACTGATTGTTAAACTTTTAACCCATTTGGTGTGGGAGAATTAACACAGCTGTTGTGTGGCCTGCATTAACTTACACTATTACCATGATTATTGATCAATGCCATCATATGATGATCCATATGAGTCCTGTTAGTTTGAATTAACATTTTTGGTGGGGTGATTGGGGTTGAAAAAAAGACCTCACTGCCCTCTACTGGCAAACAGAGTCTACTACCAAACACTAGCAGTATCAGATAAGTCATAGGAAGGTCCCTGTGGTCTGCTGTTCAGAGGACACTGGTGAGACTTGGGACTTAAGTTTGAGGACTTTAAAATGTATCATACACTGGAACTGTCATCAGTCCTCTCACAATTTCTCAACTCCAAGCTCTAACCATTTAAAACAGTTTGAGTGTTTTGCACAACCTGTAACTGGAGTGATTCTCATGAGAACCACTTGAATTACACAATTACACTTATGGATTCATAAAAGCATTTGAAATATGATTAAAGGAAACTTGTATTGAAGTATGGATTTTTTTTTTATTTTTTTTTTAATTTGTTGCATTTTTCTATGTAGTTTGCAAGTGATGAACCACAAATAATTCTGGTGAGTTTTCAAAGTTTATTTTCTGAGACTCATGAAGACAAGACCACACTTTATGAAATGTGATATTTGACAGTGAGATATACGATAAACAAATAAAAGCATCTGCTGTAAACACAGCAGTGTATTGTAGACAAAATATAGAGCAGATTATACATTTGCAAACATTATCTTATACTTTGGTACTCAGCTGCTATGTATGACTCTTTATTCAACTTTGCTGAACATTACCAAACTGGCTGATAAACATGACAGATATTCCATATCTCATCATATTGGCACAATTAAAATAAAAAAAATCTTTAAAAATATATGGCTCTTCAATTTCTAATGTTAATGCTCCATTTGTATCCATTATATGGCCACGTATACTCAACTCAAATATCCAGCAAACATATAACACGTGAAAAATATATAAATCCTCTCCTTCACACACTATAGAAAAGTAACAATATGTAGGAGGTTGTTACAGGTCGGTAAACATTGCATTGTAAGCACTGGCATGGCATGCAGGTTTGCGATTTGTGTATAGTGCATAAAGTCAGAAAAAAGAAATTCATAGAAATTTCTATAATGTAGTCGACATTATTTTTCAGTCGCTGCCTCCACAGAGCTTCAGTAGGAGTTTCTTGTAGTCTCCTGATGTGTCTCCCTGTCAATTAAACAGAATCAAAGTATTTACAACATATGTCATAAAAATTTATGTACTTGTTACGTTACATATATATGGTTTTATATACTACTACTATTACTACTACTAGCAATAATTGATACTTACAGAGATGTGTGTGTACAGGGACTTGCCGTAGTTCTTAACATACTCTTGGCGAATATCCAGCATGTCCACCTCTGATCGGGAAACCATGATCCGGATCAGGGTTCTGTCTTTGGTCCCAGCTCCCTGAATGTACACACACAAACACACACACACACACACACACACACACACACACACACACACACACACGTGTTAACAAAATAAAAATGGGATTTAAATTAAATACTATTGTGCAGTTATTGTGTACATTATGAGTGTCTCACCTTCATGGCTTTGTAAAGTCTCTCAGCAAAGTATCCAGGTGTGTTTTTAATACACTTCACTGAAACACAAATAAATATCTATTACCAACAAAAGGACAATATACTCACACAATCATTACGTTACACATAGAATCATAAAAACCACAACTTAATATTGAACACAGCAGGATGGGATCATATTTTACCTGGAAAAATAAATAAATATCTAACAGCAAAGAGGATGGCAACAAGCAAACGTAAAGCTGCATCAGTATTTGCATATACAAAAGACTTTTTAACACATTTATCATCTTGCTGAATCTTTCCACTTTTATCAATGAGACAAATCCACTGCCAGCTCTGTAACATCCTGTAAAATACCTGGTTAGCATGAAATGGCAGTGGTTTTAATGTCAGCTGGGTTTTAATTGTTTTTTGTTTGTTTGTTTTTGCCCCCTTGTGATCAAATACTGATTAATGCAGCTTTAAAATAATATTTGGAAAAATAATACAATTTATTGGACACACATTGCCAAATAAATTGAGATGAAACAGCAACAAAAACAGTGGCACTTTCAACACTGCACCGATGAGGATAAAGAATTCAAATAAAACACATCTAAAAATATGTTACTGTACCATAACCCTGAGAAATGTTTGCAAAAAAAGAAAACAAAGACAAGGGTTACACAATTTAACATGACCCCTCCCTCAGTACTGCAGTAACTTCAATTAGCTGTAATGCAGGCTTAATATAGAGGGCATGGAAAATGATTAACAATGACGTCAAACAAGCCTCTGCGATCAATAATTGATCCCATGGAACAAATTCAATTTCTCACAATACATGGCCCTTTTTAAGAAGACACTTTCAAAACGGTGTGTGTGGATTCTCACCCACTGCCAGCATGCCACTCTCCAGGTCTCCAGACATCTCCCTGCTGATGCTTTTCTCAATATCCCTGCCACACATCTTCTGGTACTCAAGAAACACTAAACACACACACAAATACACACATCATCAGTAACACAGCTACACTTTTGCATTTGTGGCATGAATGTCACATGTTAAATTACCGTATTTTCCGGACTATTGAGCGCACCTGTCTATAAGTTTCACGTATAACAGTTTCATAACAGTTTCATGTGGTCCACTCTGACCTGGTCTGATGTGACAACACTAAATGTATCGGCGGCACAGAGCTTGCTAGCTTGTAAAAAGCCAACAAGCTTCGTGCCGCCGATACATGAGCCACACCGTTGTTTAAGTTCAAAGCGTCGGAAAAAAGTTGCGGCTTATAGTCCGGAAAATATGGTATGCTCATTACAGTTTCTTCATGATGTATACCTGCTCTGAGATGGCCTTTGCTCCTGGCACATAGGATAGCATTGAATTTGGACTCATCCGTTCCCAGTTTGTTTTCTCCAGCAGCATACAGGGACTATTAAAAGATACGTAACAATGTGTAGAAGGCCGGACGTCTATGCAATCAACTGCTCAAGCTATGAACAAAATAATAACAAGCAAGAGTTTACCTGAGCATCTTGTTTAGCCAGGGAGATGTCAACATGCTCTCGTTCATCCCGATTGCCCTACAAAACACAAAACAACATATCAGTTCTGAAAGCAGCTGCCAAGAGACATCGGACTCAGGGAATTTATATATATCACTGCCGTACCTGAGCGAGAGAGATCAGGAGCCTGCGGAAGTGGCCTGAGGTGTCCCCACTGATAGCATCCTCCAGTGACTTCTTGTATTCTGAAATGGCAAATAAAGCAAAAGTGACTTCTGATGAACATTTTGGTAATAATCAAGTAACAAGTATTGTGCAATTGCATTCAGATCATGAGGCACTGATACTCTTGACTGAATCCAAAATTTATTCTCTATTTAGAATGATAACAGCCAAACTTACTAGCAAGGGAAAGTAGGAAATAGTAGATTACAACATAGACACACTGTTATTTAATTATTAAAACAGTACACTGAGCTTATGCATTAATGAAACAAAACTCCTGAAAGGCAGTGTTGCGATGATGGGAGATAAATGTGACTAGAGGAAAACAGTGCATTAACTGCCCTGGGGCATCACACCTGTTTTGTAAATGCGGTTTATCTCCTTGATTTCAGCGTTGGAGCGAGATGACAGGATCTCTATCAGACAGGCCTCATCCGTTCCAGCTCCCTGTTAGCAAGACAGCACAACGATTTCATGTGAAACTTTCTTCAAAGCTATAACAAATATAATTCCTTATAATGTTCTATGCAACATGTCAACATGCTACTGCATCTGCATCTTATGCATTTTCTTTACCTTTATGGCACTGTTGAGTTCATAGGCATCAAACTCAGGTGGGGTCTTCAACATGGCCATGACCAGCTTCCTGAAGTCTCCAGACAGCTCTGAATGCAAATCCTTAATCAGATCCTGAAAGTGAAAGTATATTTGAAATTATTTATAACCATCATTTACTGTTGCTGTGAAAAACTTACTGCAAGAGGCTCTGTGGCACAGCTATAATGAGCTTTGCAGACATCCAATCTCCCTCTCCATTTTACTGGCAGCACCAGCGCCTGTTGTCTACTTGTCACTATTATGCACTGCAAGGCTATGCACACTGAGTCATGTTCATACATTGGTAAATGGTACTTTTCTAATGGAAAATGGCATCAAAAATTACAATAAAAGTTTATAAACTGAACAATGAGCATAAACAGGATGGTTACCTTCCCATAGGAGGTTTTGTAAGCCCGGAGCATAGGTACACGCTGCTTGTTGGAGCGACTCCCCAGTAAGTCGATAATGGCTTGCTCATCAGTTCCTGCACAGACAAGCCCACAATACCAAATCAGACACAGATCACATACAGCGAAAAGGGGCCTACTTTCATTTTTCTACTACATACAAATGGCATTTATAATTAAAACTAAAACATATCTTCCCAAATATAAAAATAACCTCACTGCATTGGAATAATGAAAAAGCTGTTTCTGTAACTCTGTGGTGTAGGGAAATTGTTGACAACAGCTTTATGTATATATGGTCGCCTCTGATGGTCCAATCACACTGCCAGCAATGCCATACAAGGGGGAAAGGGCACATTGAATAGCAGGACCTCAGGTCGATTTTCCTGTACACAGCAGTAACTGGGCGATGGTCAGAAAAAAATTCACCCTGACAGTGCAGACAAATTCTACTACACTGCACAAGTGCACAGAGTCAATAATTTCTTTTTAGTGTTGTTTATTCCCCCTTCTTTCATCTTTCACTTTTATCTTATTGTCTTTAGCTCAGATCCACACCCCCTACTGAGATGATATGAACACTGTCATGATGTGTGTTTTTTGTTCGTTTTTCCTGGGTTCTAGTGTTGTGTTCTTTGATTTATTATTTTCTTGTGATTATATGTGTTTCTGTTCTGTGTGTTTCTAGTTTGTTTCCCCTGAGTGCTTGTATTTAGTTGTGATTTATTTTCCTGTGTAGGTTCTGTGTGTCATGTCCTTTTAGTTTGGTGTTTCATGTTCTACATGTGTTCAGTGTTTTCTGTTTCCTGTTTTATTTTGAGTCTCGTCTCTTGTGTTCTTGTTTCCTTTTTGTCACACCTGTGTTGATTGTCTCGTCTGCACAGCCTTCCCTGATTGTCCTCTCCACCTGTGTTCAATTTACCCTCGTTACCTCAGTGTATTTAACCTCCTGTGTCTCTTTGTCTTGTTCCCAGTTCGTCGTCTATGTTCCAGTGTTTTGAGTTGCTCCAGTGTTCTCCAGCGTCTTGTGATCTCCTCTTGTTGTTTTTGGGTTTTGTAGTGTTTGTGGTTTTGTTTTTGTATTTTTACTGCCCTGTTTTTGTGCAGCGCTTTTTGTTCCACCTTTATTAAAACCCTTTTGTTTTGGATATCTGCATTTTTGGGTCCTGCTTCCTCCCACATCCCTGAGAAACACTACTGTGATTTAAAATAATAATGAAAGTAAAAAATTCTAAATTAAAAAAATATTAGTGAATACTGTTGCCAAAAATGTGACTGTAACTTCCCAACGATCACAAGTTACCTTTTGTTAAAAAAGAAACACTACAATTACAATAGGGCCCTTGTCCCTGGCTTGGGCTCGGGCCCTAAAAAATGTAATCCATTATGCTGAGTAAGGCTCATGGATGAATCAAGTAAATACTTCCCAGTTGACCATGGCCATTATAATCATTTAGTCAAGCGAAATATTAAGAGATGTTGGCCTGAAGAAATACATAGTTAGAACTTCCCAAATGGACAACATCCAGTGCATCATGTGCATCTAGATGACTTTAACTTCATAAATAGCTTTTAACTCCACTCCATTCAAACAGAACCATGCATATATAAAGTTTGACACTTAAAGACCTGAGATTCAAATTGATCTACTCAAATGTGCCCAAATGAAATCTAAGTTTAAGATGGGAACCTAAGAATAGGATTTATAAAATCATAACTAGTTTAGGTTTTGGTCCGATTGGCAGCTTTCAAGGATGTTGGCGATATGTAGTAATAAACTTTTGAAATTCTAAAATATTCACATATTAATAGATTCAGGGTTTCAATGACGAATTTCTAACTTGCAGACACTTTTTATAGTTTCAAAAAGTGTAACAAAACAGAGTAATGTTTAAATAAGTAATTCAATATGCCTGATTAATATGTCCATCACACTCACCAAAGCCCTTCATGGCTTTCCTCAGGACCTCCACATCTTTGAGTGGATCAGCTCCAGGATAGTCCTTGATTGTCCCCCTGAATCCTCTCTGTGATAACAACAATTTCATAAGAGTTGATTTTCTTCAACAATACATTTTAACTGCAAGAAAGTGTGTGTATTGAACACATGGCAACAGAAACATAATAAGAAGAGCAAGTGATTTTTTTTTGGAGGGGGGGGTGGTTCTTACATTGAATTGTGGAGCTATTGGCATGGCTCCTCCTCCTCCGTAGGCTGGCATAGAAGGATTTGGTGATGGGACCTTTGGGTACCCTGGCATGGGTGCCGGTGCTGCTCCAAATCCAGGCATGGACGGGTTGGGTGATGGTGCACGGGGATAGCCACCTGGTTGGCCAGGCTGACCTGGGTAGCCCATCGCTGGGCCTTGGGATTGGGGCATGGTCCCTCCTGGCTGTGGGTACAGGCCATATGACTGTTGGTTAGGGAAGGGAGCACCATACCCACCAGGCTGAGGGGCAGGAGGGTACCCCCCAGGGGCTTGGGTGAACATGGATGGGTTTGGAGTAAAAACCCCCATGCCTGCAGGCATCTGGTTAGCCTGTGATTGGGAAAGATTAGCATCTCATAATATATGGACAGGTCTTTGGAGATGATTGTATGAAAAGTACAGGTAGCTGGTCACACCTTTTTTGGATTATACTTATATGGATGGATGGATGTATTCACATACATATTCACCAGATTCCCGAGTAAATGCCCCTTATCCTTATCCTAGACCTAACTCCACAAACTGTTCAAGTTAATGTTTCTGTTTTCCAGGTATAAGAACAACAAGCATCCAGAAAAAGTGTGGCCATGCTAACAAAACACATGTACGTGATAGCAAAAATGAGAACATAGCAAACAAGACAATGAAACAGGAAAGTAAAACGGATAAAAGTTGCATCAGATTGATAGGTTGAGGGAGCATGGATAAGAATTATGACTGGTTTTCATGCATGTGAACTAAAGAGAGAAGCTGAAAGAGAAAATGGCAATGCGGAAGACTTTAGGAGGTGTACTTTAGAAAAGTCTTACCGTAATTTGAAAGGACGCGATATTCCTTTAAAGGCTGTGTAACTCATTCTAACTGGAATTATTCAACGCAATCATCCAGTAATACTACATTACACACTTCAAAAAAGAAATTCTGGCTGCAGGTGTAGGTGATATTTCTAGGCTTCACTTACCATGCCAGCGTTGTATCCAGGGTTGGATAAGTTGTCGAGGCCAATGGATGGATAGCCACCAGCAGGGCCACCTCCCCAGCCGCCTGCAGCAGGCAACAAAGACAAAGGGGTTCAGTAGTGCTGAGGGTACATTGAGTTACTAAACACGAGAATATCTCACTGCAACAGGAATGACCCTTCTCACTGGAACTTCCTATTTCAACTAGTTAACAAGTAGGTGAAGGAGCGCTGGAGAGAAAATGGGAGCACTGTGTGAAAGATGAACCGTGGGACATGCTTCTCTTAGCAACAGCAGAGATTTGTTTTTGCTTGTTTGTTTTTTTAGGGAAAAAAATCCTAGTCTGGTAACTATAAGTCTCCTGATCCCTGCTGCCTACAAACACAATTTAACTGACTCATCCTTTCTAAGATAGGCACCATAGTACTTTAACCAGACCACTCGATTTCCCAAAAGTTTCTAAAAGGGAGTTTGATAAAATCATCAGTACCACTCACTTGTTTGTATGGTAGATATAAAGAGCTAAAGCCAGTGGCTTGTTAGTTTGACCTCGCCAAAAGAGCAGAACTCAAGGGGGAGTTACGCTCGATCTGTCAGTACAACAGTAACAAATTCTTCCTACCAAATAATTCTAATGTTAAATCTTGAAAGTTCAATACAGACAAAAAAAAGTGTGTCAAACAAAAAGATTTGACAAAGTCACTGAGCCCTGCTTCTTATTTACATTCATGGCAAGCAAAACATCAAACTTCCCAAAATGTTGAACTATTTTTTCAACCGTGCTGCTCGATGGTTACCTGTAGGTAGTGGCTGTGGGTAGCCTCCAGCCTGTGGTGGATAGGCTCCAGGCTGTGGTGGGAAGCCGCCGGGCTGTTGTGGGTAGCCTCCAGCTGGTGGAGGATAGCCTCCTGCCTGTGGAGGATAGGCGCCAGGTTGAGGAGGGTAGCCACTTGGCTGTGGCGGGT
>OOFC01014514.1:81909-97603 GCA_900323345.1 Pseudochromis fuscus
TGGGTAAGCTCCTGGTTGTGGAGGGTAAGCCCCAGGCTGTGGTGGGTATCCTGCCTGAGGTGGGTATCCAGGGTAGCTCATTGCTTTGAACATAAACCGGTCAAACATGTTACAAATGTATAATAATAATCATCTTGTTCAGATACCTAGATGGACATTTCTGTTGATAAAGAGCATCTAAAAGTAAGAACACTTCTCTGTCAACCATCAAGACATATCCAAAGCACTGACATAGCAACAAGAGCTGAAAACACAGCTGGAAACCTGCTTCTCCTCATCTTTTTCCCACTGGGCAGAATTCCTCACAGACCAAGACATGAACAATCTGAATTTTCCAGAACAGGCAACTTTTATTTAGTATGTCTGCTTTGAAAAATGTAGATTTTCATGCACAGGGACTATTCATTTGATCACTGGTTTCAGTCATTTCCCAAATAAGAACTGAGCTTGTAATTCATCTCTGCTGTACAATGTACCAACGTATGCACCACTGTCACTGAAATATAATTAAGGGAAGACACTTCATTCCAGGGTCGTTGGATCACAGACTTTATTTCAGTAAAGTGGTGGGGTGGTGAGGAAACTTTCTTTTTGGTTGAGCTTGAATATGAAAGGCCTGTGTTCCCATCGGCCTTCTTGTTCCATGGTAAAACTGACTACAGCAGAGTTGAATGGAACAGTGTTCAGACAAAAAGGACACTGCTGTGTTTGAATGTGCACACAGCACAAGTAAGAATGAGATTTATGAATCTTTTGGTGTAATTCACTTTCATTTTTGTAGGTAATGACTGAAATACATCAAACTTCTCATACTCATGCCCTGCTGCTGATGCCAATAGGCTAATGTGAAATTGCTTAATCTTTAGAGACTGTTACAACTGTCGGATTTTGTCTGTATAGCTTAAATCTAAGTTACATTTAAATATTGTTGATGTGCAACAGATTACACACTTCTTACTCTAACCAGACAAAACACAATGCATACTCTGTAACACTATGTTAGCTTAAGGAGCTGGGGGTGCTTGTAAAGACGACTGTAATTTCAGGCAGTAAAAAGGAGAAAATAAGGAAATCCAAGGTGTGGCAGACTGGTAGATCAGCAAAATACAAAACTCAATCTCGACTAATAAACACTATGGCAAACAAACTAAGATTAGTCAAAGCAAATAACAATCTAGCTAATAATCCGAGCAAGAAGTTACAGTTTAAAGTAGCTAACTCTGACATACAACGCTGCCTGGGGCCTGTACAGATCCCTCTATTGAAAACCAGCGACTTGAGTTACCTCCCTATCCAGTTTACGTAATGCGGATACGTGAGAGTCGCTAATTAAAACTGGCGGTAGCTAAGCTAGCTAGCAAGAAATATAAACACAATATAAACACAAACATGAAGGTACGTTTTGTGGCGTCACACAGCTGATCTGAAGCAAACTGAAGTAACGATGACAGGCCAGCTAATGTCGAGAAAACAGGATTAACGTTAAGCCATAAAACGACTTCAAGCACAGTAACCACGAATCCAAAGATACCTCATTTAAAACGCGTACGTGTGTATCAATCAATGCAGTAACCTATTTGAGTAGTTATTTTAGTTTCACTTACTTTTTTTAGTGTCTTTACAGTCTCTTCCTGGAGGACGAGTTTCTTTGACCAGTCGCAGTATTGACTGTACTTAAGGGCTGTGGGTGGGACTCAGAGTTTCCATTTAAGGAACCCACCCATCTTTCTGTATAATGACTGACAGACAGCCATACACAAACACTGCTCACTGTCACACTCATACATACGTGAACATTTATGACCTGATGGAAAATGTGACAGTGTGACAGCTCCTAATATTTCACAACAGATCTATTATTAGACGGGTGTGTTACCTAAAGCAAATATCTATCTACCTAAATGTAATTAAGCTATTCATTTTGTGTTTATTAACAATTATTTAACACTTATGAACAATCATCAGTTTATATATGCAGTGTATAATACATACTGGGTGAATTAGATAAATGTATCAGAGTATATATATATGTTATATACAATAATTATAAAAGGTTCTTTATATTAAAACACATTATATTATTAGTTGTTTTGTTCATACTTTGCTGTGATATCAACAGTCAACAGGGAAGTGAAGGGTATGTGTGGGAGAAAAAGATAAGTACTTCTGCCACAAGAGGGAGCCCTCTTGTGGCAAATGTCAGAAAGGTATAGAAAAACTTTTTTTCTCCATGTCACACTGCCTTGCCTGCCACCTTCAGGTTGGTTTAAGGCTGGGCTATGTATAAATGGATTTTAATAGTACTTTATAGAACAGAACTTAATTCAGCACCATCTGTACTATTTTCACTGCACTTGACTTTTATTTTTATACTTCACTTTATTAGTTAATTTTGCATGGGTCATGCTATCTTGCACAACACAGCATGTGCTAATACTATAGCAAATGATTAAATAGTCTATTGCACTGTGACACTCCATGTGCAGTTTACTGCTGTGAACCATCTCACCAACATTTCCTTTGAATTTTTGACATTTATACACTTTGTGTTTATCTTGAATGTATATTGCTGAAACACTGTAATTTCTCTTTCAGAATTAAACAAGTGTTATCTTATCCCATCTTATCTTAGACTCCCTGAGAGACGTCTGGAGCTGTTGATTAATTGCTGCTGAAGTCAATGATTTGGGATAACCCACAATTCATTAGTTATCCAGTTTTGTCCTTATAACATACATAGGCTACATGCATGCATTAGACGCCTGAATGACATAGATGATCAGATATTTACATAAATATTACTTAATGAATTATTCACCTTTTGCCTTGTAAATGTAAATTAATTATTTTAAAAGAAAAAAGTAATAAATATTGCCACACGCCTAATGTTAAAGCTGGGTTAATGGGCTGGATGATAAGTAATAAATATTCACTCAGACCGGACACTGATTGGCTGATCGTCCTCTGTGACGCAAGGCCGTCCTCATTACATATTCAATAAGCCTCTCTCTGCCCGCTGCAATAAAAGCAGATAGCGGACCATGGGGAGCAGGGGAAAACTTTTTATACTGACATGTTAGCGCAATGACTTTTGAGTAACATCTAACTGGGACGAGGCTCCCGGCGTGAGGAGGACAGGGCCCTTTTTACGGGAAGAAGAAAAAAGGAGCACTTGCCATCTGCCGGGGAACGAAAAGCAAGACGGCAAAAAGAGTTGAGAGCAGTCCCAACAATCAGCGGTGGAAAATCCAGTTTAGCCATTTGAATTGAAAGATGAGCTTGTTGTCTGCCATAGACACGAGTGCCTCCGTGTACCAGCCTGCGCAACTTCTCAACTGGGTCTATCTCTCTTTACAAGACCCCCACCAGACCAGCGCTTTTGACGCGTTCAGACCCGAACCCAACTCTTCCCACCCGGATCTCAGTTTCAGCAAGACTCCCGCAGCGGCGGACCTGAGCTCTTCCCTGAACTCCAACTATCTCAACAACTTCTTTCAGCTGCAGCGAAATGAGGTGAAACATGACGCGATCCATACAAACCTGGGTTATTTCACATCGAGAGATTAGTGGTTGAATTAAACATAGTGAGAAACTGTTGATCTGTTATAATGTTGCCTCAGCCTGGACAGCAAATGTTTCAGCATGCACCATGGGGGCTATTCTGGTAGGATACACATAACCGCCATGATATTTCTAATATGGGCAATAACTCCCAATAGTTTAATTAGGACGAACATTGTGGTGCATTACCCTTTTGACCACGGCTGCAAAATACTTTTAAACAATAAATCAGGATATTTAATCTAATGTATTGTCTGTATTATAAGTAGATATTATCATACTCATATATCCCTGGAAAAAATACTGTGAGAAAACCATGATTCCACAACAATGCTCAGTAATTATGTAGTGTCACAATATGTCTATAAACCCATATGAGTGCTGACATGTTGTAGTATTGTTTGGAAGCCTATTAAAGCTTAATTAACTAACTTATGAGATTGTTAAATAGCTGATTGTCCCAGCAGGGTTCTTAGGAGCAGTCAGTTCAGTTTCCTTGCCCTGTAGTGATATTAAATAACCTGGTATTATTAGGTCACTTCATAGCATATTAATATGTTATGGTTTAAAGTAAAGGTGAAACTGCTGAGCAAAAAATCTGTTTTATTCAGACATGTCTCTGATCTGAGAGGTAAAGAGCAACAGATGGAAATATATTCCCCTGCACGCCTCTGTCTGGAGAGAGTGGGCCACTGCAGGCAGCCCCTTGCTGAGGTCTGCTGTCTCCGACTTCTTCAAATAGACCAGGTTGTGCAAACAAAATCAATCCTTGTTTACATATTGTCTATTTTTGTAGCTCTGAGTAATTTTAGGGACAAACATGCTGATAATGTGTGCAGGGTGCAAATCTGATACTCCAGACCACACTGTGCAAAAAGGACCCCACCACCACCACCACCACACCCCTCAACTTCACCCACATACACATACACATATACATACAGCACACACGAAAAATCATCACATAATGTGGGCAGGATGGTAGTGTAAAAAAATATACAGCAAGTTGTTTTGATTACACTGCAGTTGAATGTCTTAGATCTGTAACACTATAACGCTGTGTATAGGAAACCCAAGTCATGGATGGATGGTGTATTCACCATCTACAGCCAGTGTTCATTATTATTATGGTGGTAACCATAAAGGGTTTTTGAAGTCATTTAACATGAAAAGCCATCTGAAAATTGGGCATGCACGTTATATATTACACACAATTGTGTAATGCTATTCAGTCCATATGAGCATAAAGTGTTTCAAAATGCGGGAACACACATAGAGTCTGGAAACGGTTTAAGGGGTGGGGGCATTTTGCAACTTACTATACCGACTAAGCCAAGAAAAATAAACCTCTGCAGAGATTTGATGATGAGGTGAGTAATGCAAACTGTGGTTGTTCTTGCAGCGAACGATCACACAACAGTCTGCTTCAAATGAAATGGTGATAAATTAATGAGTGTGTTGTTGATTGGGAGCTCATATAGTGACACAGTTTCGTCTGCTGACAGCTTTGTTTAAATGTTTTTTTACCTTTTCTTCTTCAGGAACTGGCTCTAGGCTAAAAAGGCACTTATTTTAATGTGACATGATATCATTATGGATAAATGTTTAATGTTTCCACCAGACATCACAAACCTGATTTAAACCTCTCAGTGTTTGATTGGCCCCCTGCAGTGTGACACCTCATCCCTGGACCTGTGAAAACAGTCACAGATGTGCTTCACTTGTCCACCTCACTTGTTCACACAGTGACTGGTAATGACACTAGTTTAGTCCTCCCATCAATCGCCACACACCCAACCTCCTGTGGAGTGTTTCAGTCAGTCACTCACTCGGTCGCTCATTCACTCCCACAGACACACAAAATAAACAAACACTCTCACCTCACCATTAGCAGATGTGTGTGAAATCTGTTTCCTTTGGGCTGACAGTAGGAGGTTTGAAGCCAAACTGAAGAAATGTGAGAAACACAAACTGAGCAAAGTTTCCTGTTTTGTATTTGTTAAAATAATTTCACAATCTGTACTAAAACTTAACAGACAAACATGCAGATTTCCACCAGGAGTGGTGATGCATAACACAGTAATACACAGAGCTAAAACACATAGCAGATGGAAAACTCTGAGAAAGTACAGGGCTGTTATGCTTGATTTACAATGACTACATGTAATAAATGAACATGTAGTCTTAAAGCTGGAGCTGGTTAGCATGACAGCCTCACAACCTCCAGATAAAGAGTTGGCTTTCAGCACTGGCCAGGTTGCCAAGTCTAAGGTTTCTGTGCTGTGCAACATTAAACATCAACAGTAACATCATTTCCCAGACACATGCCTGTGTCCTGAAATGATGCATGGCCATCAGTGATGATGAAGATTGTATCTGTGGATTTCATCATGCATACACTCTCACTGTATGTAGATGAATTATCAGTGCTGTGAAACTATTAAATGCCTGTTTGCTAAGCATCATTTCCACAAGGTTAATTACATGACTATATGAAAGTAAAAATGTCTGTGTTAAAATCAGCATCATTTCAGTCCCTTGCCTGTTGTTTCTGGATTGCATTTCAACAGAGGAAGACATGAATGAAAAGGGGAAATAAAGAACTGCAGGCAATGCATTCCCTGTTATTAATATTCAAACGGCATCCTCTATGAATTCACTGGGGCCTGTGGCATGCAACAGTGCGTTCTGTGGCTCCGAGCAGACTACAAACTCAGACCATGGCTAGTTTACCACCAACAGTGCATGGTGACATTACTGATGTTCCACAGGCTGGTGAGGGAACATGCCTCCCGTCTTGTTTACAATGAGTCATCCTTTGTAAAGTCCTGTCTTTCTCTGTGGACATGCTCAGTACTTTTCCAGTTCATGAGCACAGCTGGGCCTCTCGCCAGATGTTCTGAATTTAATGAGAGAAATGATCTTGAAGGGTTGTTTTTTTTTCACAGAGAGCACATAAAGGAAATTGGTGATTAATCTAAGCATTTTTATGTGATACTCTTAGAGTGTTATGCTAAAACGGAACCATGTCTGATCTTATTTTGTAGGCCTTAAACAACAACGTGTATAAAAATGTGTCACCCTATGGCTCCCTGAACAACATCGTGGATGGACTCAATTCCCTGACGGACCATTTCTCAGACCTTTCCCTTTCTTCAGAGCCAAGAAAACCCAACAAAAGACCCCCACCAAACTATTTGTGCCACCTGTGCTTCAACAAGGGCCATTACATCAAAGACTGCCCTCAGGTGAGACTCAGAACACACACACACATACATTACATAATGTAGTCTCCAGATAACACAGAGCTTATGAATCCCCTATCAGTGGTTATGCATACTAATCTCATGTGTTACTTTACAACAAGTGTGAGATTTCTTCAGTCTGTTTCTATTTGGTTTGTACAAGCGAATGATGGCACTGAAAGTTGTGCTCGCTCCAGCCTCTCTCTCTCTCTCTCTGCTTCTCGTTTTGGATCTGCTCTGACCTACTTGTCACACAGGCCGGCCTCTGTCTTCTGTAGTCATGTGTGTGTGTGTCTAAATGTGTTCTTGTGTGCATTTTAACTGCCAAAGCATAGCACTACATACAAAAAACTACATGTTAAATCCCCGATAAACAAACATGTTGAGCTTTTTTTTTTTTTCAAATTTCCAGGTCAAAGGTTAAACTGTGTGCAGCATGTATTAGGTTGTTCATAAGCACTGCTGCTGTCTTTTCTGACATGTAGTGAAAGATATTACATGAATCCATAAAGTTACAGCTGCGTTACAGTTTCCCTCTTATTCAGTATGCTGTGATGGTTTTTTTTTTTTTTTTGGGAGCCGCTCTGGCAAATCCACCTTGAGGTTTAGCATGGAGGTCACAGCCCACTAAAGTGAGACTAAATGGGGTCCCAGCTGTTGTCATCACCCTAAAATGTAAACTCATCTTGGAAAGCACCAGGAGAATTTTAGCTTTCAAGTGATCCCTGCTATAGTTTACCTCAAATATGATCTATGCAGAAATGTATTTTTCAAAAACAGGGCCATGGTTAGTGTTCTTCACAGCAGAGTGTTTACATATCTTAGAGAGAGAGAGACATATATTTGTATACAGAGTTGTAAATACCCCGTTCATATATGGTAACTATAGCATTAGTAAAGTGATATTCTGTGTAGTTTGCAGGAGTTGTTGAGAAAGAACTGGACGATGAAACTGCTGTGGTGGATCTGTCATTACAGCGTTACATAGCACCTTGTAAAGGCCGACTCCACGGCTGAGGCTGGCCTGGAAATGATCTGATTTCATAAGAGGAACACAATGGCACTTTCCCTTGGAATGGCAGTGTTTTTACACAGAGTTGTTTTTTTGTTGGACTAATAATCTCCCTTCTTTCTACGTCTCTCTTTTGCCTCTCCCTTTTGTCTCCTCTCCCTTTTCCCTGGGTGAGGTACAATAACCTAAACCCAGCCCTAAGTTTCTTTTGCATGGAATGGTAATGAGGAGCAGATGTGAGATTAAAATGCTTTGACTTGCTTTATGACATATGATGACTGGTCTCCAGAGGCCTGTAAAAGACCCGTGTACTGATGAAATATCTTCTGGACAGCTCCGAGCTGCAATGTGTGGGAATTAGATCATCTATTGACAACTCTAACGGGAATTTGGGATTGTAGTATATCATGCACATGTAACTTTTGCCTTTGTTTTTCCTTGAAGTCATACTGTACCTGCTGATGTGAGCATCGATCAAATGATACTGATACTCAACATTGGAGCAGGTGTAGATTAAGTAATGCATAGTGTGTTTATTGCTTTTTCCAGATGACTGCTTTTCTAAAATCTTGTGCTTTCTACATTGGATTAAATTCAACTTTAAAATGAAACAAGAATAAAATGTTGCTTTGTTAAACCAAACCTATTTGAGGGCAGAAGCTGTGAAATGAATCTTTCTATAGATTTAAGCATTTCATTGTCCGTCAAAATCACCCTCAACCACCTTCTGGTTTGTATTTCAGCTGTTCGTTAAACTGCCAAAAGTAACTCAAAAAGCAGCTCAGTCTCCAAACAGCCTCCACACCTACACAGTTCAACACCATCCCAGTTATTTAGGCCTCTCCTGGGCTTTTTTCTCCATAACTCCACCTTCCATTTGTGCTACATCACTTCCACTATTGCCCAGTTACCTGTCATTGCATGTAGGCCAAGGATAGTTCAGCCCTTCTTATCCAGCTGAAGACCCAAATAACAGGCATGACGCACAACTCGCAATTGTAAACATGAGGGTTCAGCTTACCTACTAGCAAAGACTTGTGCAATATTTCCAACAGTATTTTCCTATCCTTAATTATCATGCCTCTGTTTCACAATGTGCAGTGATCAGTGGTGTGCTCGTGGAGTTTAGTGCGTCCTTTACTAATAGTTTGTCCAGTCCAGAGATGCTTTGCCAGTGTAAACAGAGGTTCCTGCTTTGCAGTGCTGCTACGTTTGTCATCCTGGTCCAGCACAGAGAGTTACATTCTGATGACATGTACAGTCTTGCTCGTCTACTTCCCCTCAAACATGTGTTATTGTTTTGCCTTGTGCTGTGACTTTTACCATTGAGCTCAGGGATGTTGGATCACTTTTATAAAATTGATCTAATTGCTTAGTTCTCAGAAAGTAAAAGTTGGAACAGGAAATAGTTGAGGTTGCCAAAGTGCTAATGCATCACTTGAAATGTAGGATTATTTGTTATAACATGTTAATACTGGAAACAGACCGAGGAGGCTTGTGGCTGTGCTGGGGGAATTATTTCTCAGGGAACTCTTGTAGTTGAGTGAAAGCCACAGGCTTGGCAGCAGCTGCCCAGTGCTCCCTGTCATGGGGACAGAGGTGTTATGTAAACTGGCTTTTATTCGGAAAATGAGGTCGCTCCCCTAGTTATGAGCAGAATGCCTCTCACTGCCACGCTTTGGCCCTCATCCAAGATGTCTTCCACTTGCACTCATGATTTGGTTTTGTTCAGAGGACTAATCCCCTCAACAGCTGGCCCTACCTCTGATTTTAGTGATCAAAATGATGCATTGAACAACATCTTCTTCCTATGTCTCCCAGTAGAAAGATTAACTCATGGAAAATGTCTTTGCTGCATTGCAGGTTTGTGGGTATGTGGGGGTGTATGCTGCTGCTGCTGCTGTGTGTGTTTGTGCTACACAGACTTCCAACTTACAATGTCCTGATCTCAATGCACTGCTTCAGCCCTCCAGGGTTTACTGTTTTTATATTCTACTAAAATGAGAAAAAAAAATCTGATTAGAATAGCACGAAAATGTGGTTTTAAATCTGTCACTGAAAAATGCTGAACTATGGCAGAAAATGTTTTATAGTGAGAGATTCATATTCGCATCAGCTGACTGGGAGCATTAGCTGTTGAGGTATTTGCAGCAACAGTTCTTTATGTGGTCTTATTTGGTGTTTTGTGAGATAGATTTACACCATTCTCAGATCTGCTCAGTTGTCCATGCTTCAGCCAGCAGCTGCTCACCATTGCACAAACACTAGCAGGGAAACAACATCTTTTCTGTCTTGTAAAACAACAAAATATCTTTTTTATACTCTTCTATGTCTTTGTGCTAAGTTAGCTAAGATGTAGCCTGTAGACATCTGACAGAGAGGTATCAAACAAGCTAATAAGCATGTTTTTCAAAATATTGAGCTTTTGCTTCAAGGCCAACTGGAGCAATGAAAACCTTTTGGCTTCTTATATGAAGCTGCATTTTTTTTTTTCATTGCTTAGATAAACACTGGTGATGACACGCAGATTTGTCTTTTGCTTTTTTTTTTTTAGCCAGCTGTGAGACAAATTAAATTTATTATACATTAAACCAATAACTGCACTTAAATACGGAATGTTCTGGATTTATCCATCTGTAAAAAATAACAGCAGCGAGGGCAGATAGGAAAGAAGAGCAGGGCCAAGAGCATCACAGTTCCTGTGCTGATCAGAAACACATGGAGCCCATTGATCCACATACAGAGCCTTCTTTATCGCACTAGTATAATGTGCCTTTTGTTCAGATTGTTATGGTGTCATTGGAATGTGTGTATATATCTATATAGCATAGATTACAAACTTTATTTTTTCAACATTATCCTCTCGTTATCTCAGTAGTGTTATCTGACTGTGAATATTGGCAGCACATTGAATTGAACTGAACCAAAATGTGACACATATGTGAATATGTAATAGAATCATTCAAGTTACCAGAGTCTGCTGAATGCCCTGTTTTACTGTTGTAAGCACAAGTGCTGACATTTCCTCTCTTTCAGTCCGTCTGTCAGTCAGGGCCTGTGAGCTGAATCTCCTCTAGCACATATCTGATCTGTATCTGTGACCATATGCCAATAACTGTGATTGTCCTCACACCTCTTGTGGTGTTAATTTCAGCGGCAGTCTGTCCTTTGTGACAAATGGCCACCATAATCTCCCATAACAGTGTCAACACCGAGACCTGAGGAGAGCCGTGAAGCGAGGGCCTCTTCACACCAGAGGCAGATCACGCTTTGAGTAATGTGCGACTTGCCAAAATGTGTGCTTTTCCTTTGGTCGTGGTGATAAACTTAATGCCTCCTCATTACGGCAGCCACTCTGTCTACCATAACAAACACCAGTGGCTGCTGTTTTGGCAAAACATATTTGCTTTTTAAATTTTCCAGTGTTTGCCTTTGTAACAACAATGGTCCTTTTCCAAGTTGCTTACCATTCATGCTGGGATGATTGTGCAATGTTTTTGTTTTTACTGTTTATTGTTGTACCAGGGCATTGGAGTAGTGGGGAGGAGGGGGCTAATCTGTCAAATGCACATTATAAGTTTATAATTTACCAGTGTTACATCACTGCGCTGTGCTGTCTGTGTAGGAAATCAAGAATATTAGCCCTGTCTGGGTACACCCAATTTCCTACTGTGTGTATTTTTGATATTGAAGTCTTAATTGAATTGGATTTAGGTCTGCAGCTGAGGTCCACTTCTTTGTCATGCACTTTTTCTACCTTTTCTTAAATAAATCTACTTTGGGAAAGATATTAAGAGCATTTTACTGTGCCAGTATCTACAGACACATCTTTGTGTCATAAACTGAGACTAAAAACCATCAAATATTTGAATACCAATCAAATGAATAATAATTAAAAAAAATCTTAGAGGACACCAGCAACATTTTTATCATCAGTTTGAATATTGGATCACTGGTAATGTTGGTTCAGTTTTATTTGTTTCAAAATCTTTGGGTATTTGCAGAGGGAGGGTAGGCTAACAAATTCACATCTGGAAGGTAGAGTGCTCCCACGGTGTAACACTGTTGGCGTTTCAGCTGTAACAGTTCATCAGAAACTGTTGGCTTTGTTTGTGGATAACTTTAGAGTAATAAAAAATGGGGGGAAAAGCTGATCTTTTTCTATTCACTCAGTTCTGCCGGCCCTGTGGTCTTAAACCTTAAACCTAAACATATCATCCTCTTGACTCTAGTCTCATGTATAGCTCTAGTTTTCCAGTAAACTATAGGTGTAATCAAAATCTTAAGTCCTGTTTTATTTTCTCGTATACAACTTCTATCCCACATTCAGGATACCTCTGCCTCTGGCAAAACATTTGTCAACTGCTGCACTGGAAACATGCTGCTGTAGCGTCTAAACTAGCTCCCTTTGATAGTTAGTCCAGTGCTGATTATTCAATAGTTTAACAGATTATGTGGCTTTAACAGAGCTGGAGCTGTTTGCTGTCCCCTGGAGGCTAATGTTCCTGTGAGGAGAAAGAACATAGATCCTACATCTGTCCTTCAGCTTTTCTACTCTCATTTTTAACTCTTGCCTTCACTGAGAGATATCTATAGTGAAAATGTGTATTTAAATTTCCCCCTGCCTCCGACAGCTGTTTTCTGTCTGCTTGTCTTAGTTTTATTCTCCCTGTCTTGATGCATCCTGCAGTTTGTTGATCCTGTCGATAAACAATCTTTCAACACCGCTGTCGCACTTCAACATTTGTCATGAGAGAATGCTTCACATTTTACCCCCATGATCCCTGCGCCCTGGGGATACTTCTGACATGGCTGCAGTTATTTGCTGTGGCAGGCAGACAGTTTGGATGTGTCACTGTCATGCCATTCAGCACTATTGAGTTTGTTTGTGTCAAACACAGAGAGGGTATAGTCCGAGAGCTTGAGGAGGGCACAGGAGCTGAGAGACAGCAGACCAGTGAAAGGGGAGTGAGGGCACTTCCCCTGAAAGGAAATCAAAGTTAAAGGAATGATAAAAGTGTGGTTTCCTGCCAGCTGGTTTGTGTTCTGTACAGAAATCCCATTCTTCCTCTCAGTTTTTGCTGAGACAACAATCGCACCACTTCCTGTTTTGGTAACTGTGACACTTTAAACCCCATCTCTGGGAAGCAGTGCACTGTTACATTAACCATGGTCAGGTAAACTCACAGCTGCTCATGGATTAAATTTTGAAATGTAGTGAAATGATGATGAAAGCTCCAAACTCTAAAAGATACAATTCAGCTTTTATTTTGGTGACACTAAAACCATCGATTGTCTCATTGCAAATGTATTTAGCACATCGTATGATCTGATGTGTTGTTCTTTGACACTCTCAGCGTTTACCCTCTAAATTATTCTAGATTTCTTTATTAGCTTCATTGGGAGGGTTTTTTATGTAATGTTTTGTTATATGAATCTCTTTCCAGCCACGTTGCTGAGCCAGCGCTGTAAAATGTAGGCTGGAGTTAATAACAGAAAATAAACAATAATGTGTTTGGGGCACTTGCTTGTCACACTGCTTTATGTAATTTTGTTTTTGCAGCATGAGGGAAACCAGGTCATCTCTCATTTTAGAGCCTCCTCATGTTCCTCCTTCTTATGTACTTCAGCAAAACAGCCTCAGAAGATGTAACAATTTACCTTTCTTCTGAATACCAGTCCACCTCTCACCAAAGACTCCTCCAGTATGTATAAAAAACAATAGCAACATCACTATTACTCCTATAGTAACAACACACTTTGCTTGTGTGTAGATAATGTAAGTACAGCATTATGGAGGTCAGTCAGTGGCCCTGCACTGAGGCCTCAGGAACTAGAACAGGATGGTTCACCTTTCACTGAGGGAGAAGAGAGGAATTAGAGGGTCAAAGGTCAGATTTTCACTCCAGCATGATGTCCTGTTAGCACACCAGGGCCAGAGAGCTCTACTAACTTTTACTAAATGCTGGATTATATTTAAAATGTCCAGTCCACACTAAATAGCTCATGACAAAGCAAACACTGAATATTATTTCATTATGTCATCAATAATAAACGTTTGATGGTCATATAGCCGGGCTGACAGCGTAGTGATATCCTTTGATCTGGTGGAGAGTCAAAGTAAAGCATTCGATGATGCCACCTTGTGCTTTTGGAAGTTGTAATGGATGCTTCTCTCAGACCAAATAGTGATCTAATTGATGAAGGGGATTTGATGAATGATAATAATGGTTATTTGGATGCTGTAGTTTGGATTATGGCATTTTATAAACTTACATACTAAAGAGGCTGATACCCAGACGTCATTTACAGCTTACAAACACAGCTAATTGGAATTTAAAGTACCTGATTAAGCTACTTAGGTTTGACAAACACTTGACATTAAGAGTTTAAATGACTATCTGGACCTTGATGGTTACCACAACCTCATCGCTCTCGTCTTGAAATCATGAGCGAGCTGAGAACAGTACAAGGTGAACCCAGAAGAATACATCTCATCACACTAACAAGTAATTACCATGCTTATCTCCGCGGGCTGATCGTGTAGAATTACTCCTTGTAGTAGCAGCGATTCCTGTCACATGAAAACAACAGATTCTTTGGTGATATAGGACTAGATTGAAAGAAGGGACGGACAAGCAGACAGACAGACAGAGACACTGTGAAGCTGCGAGTGCTGGCACACTGGACTGGATTTGGTGTCAAGAGATCAGGGACTGACACTGCTGGCTTTGTGTCCTGTCTGAATGGGCACCTTAGGGAGAGACTGCGGTTCTGAATGGGCACCATTGGGGAAAGCCCTAGTGGTGGGAATGGAGGCTGGTAATTAAGGCAGTCATTGTATGGTCTGTAGGATATGCTAGACAGAGAGGTCAGGAAGGCAGGCCTGTATTGTTCCCCCAGCAGGGCCCTCGCTGCATCACAGTGGTGCGTCAGACTCAAGTATGTTTGGAGAGAGCCTTTGGATCTCACAGAGAAAAAAAAGAAATTACAACAACGAGCCACACAGGCGGCCCTATATAGTCTGTTTGTCTGTATGTCAACATATAGACTATAGGGGCCTCTTCTGTGGTTTTGATTTTGTAACAGTTCTCTCTCTTTAAGTATCTTGAAGTCCTCCTCTGGCAGGCAACCCAGTGGCTCCTGCCCTCTGAGGAATGAGGAGTGTGTTAACCACAGATTAAAACGCAGTTGAAGTCAATATTTGAAGTCACGGGGGTGTGCGTCTAATTGTCTGATTTTTGAAGTTAAAATCAATCAAAGGAGATTAAAACAGTGGAAACTACTGTGCAAAGTAAACATGAAAGTATGTATTGGGAAAACAATGATCTCACAAACAGTTAAAGGTTGAAGTTATGAAGCAAATGAAGCAGCTGGATGAGGAAAGAGCTGCATAGTTTGGGTCCATTTGAAAGATGGACTGTTAGTGCTATGAGAAGTTAAATGAATGTAACTATTTTAATATAACTATGTATTGATGCATTACTATATTATATTCATCTATGAAGTTAAGTAGAAATAAAAATCACCTAAAATGAACTTGTTTGCTGAAATGTGTGCGAATAAGGAGAAATAAACTCCCAACATGCGGCCACTGTGTTCAGATTTTGTGTTTTTGCTTTTAGAGAGCAGCCATCCAAGTTCATGGGGTATATGCAGGATATATTTGTCAAGAAAATAACACACTTTCTCAGTCACACTATTATCTTTACCCACTTGTTGCTTTCACTGTGCGCTAACTCAACTTTAAATGTAGGTTTTTCGTCACAACATTTATGCAGTGCCTCTGTGAGTGAAAATAGATCTTTGCGATTGTCCACGTACTTACTTTAAAAAATAATCCACATTGAATTTGGACTTTTTTTTGGGGTCTATG
>OOFC01014514.1:103751-116863 GCA_900323345.1 Pseudochromis fuscus
GGTGGGGATGGGGGGGGGGTGGGGGGGGGGGTTTTATTTTTTTTTTTTTTGTTTTTTTTTTTTTTTTTTTTTTTTTTTTTTTTTTAAGAGGCCATGTGGACAGGGATACCACATAAGATAACGCAGCTTGTGAAAGTATTTGACTTTTATGTTTCACATCTGAATTTCCTTGATGTGGTCAACCCAAACCAAACTGTGCTCTAAGAAGAATACTTGGGATTATTTTCCCCAAGTGACCCGACAAATGTTTCTGCTCCCTCTGGTGTGGTCTGACAAACAACCCCGGACTGCTCCTTTTACAGTTTGTTTCTCTTGTGTTAATGGGAGGCGTATGCTATGACTCACTGACCTGTCTGGGTCTAAGTGATAACGTAACTTCACGGTGTGTTGACGGTCGCATCATAACCATGCCAAAGACTCTCATATTATCATAAACTCTGCTTTATGGCTTGTTTGATGCTTTGTTTATGGTTTATATTAGAAAATTATTACCTAATAAAGAATATAGTTGATTCCTTTATGTTGCACTTTTGTGTAGCAACAAACCATCATTTCTTTCTTGAAATGTTTAGGTGTAATTGAAGCAAACAGTGATGCTAGTACTCCAAACCATTTTCCAAAGCCTCAAAGTTATTTTACCCACTGGATTCCTTGTTTTTTCACAGAAGTAGAGTGGTATGTAGCACTTGCATAAAAGTTTTACTGTCTCATTGTTTTCTGTGGACTGACTGTGGGCAATACACGCAGTGCAAACCAACTGTACTCGTCTCCTCTAATATGTGGAGAAAGTATGAAATCCCCTCTCCACAACCTTGAAAGGAGTGGTCTCTGGGAGGATTCCTCTCAGGTTTGGCTTGGAAGGGATGTCTAATATTAAACCAAGGCTAACTATCCTATCCTGTTGCTGGAGACAGAGGATTAAGGGTTCAGATTTTGGGCGAGTGTCTGAGAGTGTTCAGTCTGGTGTCTGTCCATTGGTCATTACTCTTAGCTTGGAATGTAAGATCAACACAAATGCGAGATCACCTTTAGGCCTCAGACAGCGGGTCTAGACCACATTTTTCCAGCGGTCAAGTAATAAACAGCTTTTCTTAAGATTTATACTGGAGCAGAATTTCAAGATGGTTTTGTGGCAAAATGATACTCAAACTGGGTTTTTAGGGTCGGATGCTGGGGCCGCATACCTTTAAATCAATTTCACAGCATTTACCTGATTCACCCTGAAATTTTAAGACATCGCAGTGGGTGTCGTCTAGACTGCGATCGCTTAAACGTGCCCCTTCAAATTGAGTAATCTACCTGCAATTGTGCGCATGCTTCAAATTCCTAATATTGTTCTGTTTGTACAACATATGCGTTGTTAAAATCAACCCCCCGGAGAATCGTCTCTGCATTCCTCCGCATGATAATGAGTCCAATCCACTGTAGTTGTGGCCAGAGCTACAGCGGTTAGTTAACGCTGTTTTATTCCCCCCCAACCACCACCACCACCACCACCACCACCACTTCTCTCTGTCTCTCTGTCTCTGAAATGTATGGTCTAATTGAAAGCAGAGCAACAATTTTACGACAGCTCTCAGTGTTCCTCGTGTTCTGCCCCTATGGAGGCCATCTGCTTTGGATTTAGATTTCCTCCTCCTTCTCTCTCTTTCTCTCAGTTTCTCCTTCCGTCTCTCCACCCTCCTGAGAGGGGCTGATTGGGTCTCTCCACAGTTGCCCGAGCCGGGCTTGTGGTATTTGTCCACTTTCTCTTTTTCTCCTTGTGTGTGTGTGTGTTTGTGTGGATGTTGGAGTCTGACTCTCGACCAGCAGGTTTTCAGATCCCCTTTGTTACAGAATCCTCGAAAAAAAAATAAAAAGCAGGAGGGTTGTTTCAAATTCAGCCTCGATGTTAATTCCTTCTCAGACTGAATGAGCTTTAGTGCTCATCTTGTCCTCTTGTGTCTCATTTTTGTCTCAGTTTTGTCTTACTGTCTCTCGCAGAGCTCTGTTTATTCTGTTTAATGCAGTTAGTGAGCTCATTAATCCTGCGAAATAAGCCAAAGAATGATCTGTGTTCTTGTAGCAAAGTGAAACACTGAGTGGGAGTAGTGCAGGAAACCGTGCGCCGAGACTTTCCAGTTGTGTCTCAAGAGTGTATGAAAACCTGTGGATGTGGAATTTGTAGAGAGTGTGTGTGTGTGTGTGTCTGTGTGTGTGCATTTGTGTCTGGGTGTTAAAGAGGACAAGAGGAGAAAGAGGCACTATGTCAGTGTTTGCTTGTGCCTGTGTGTGGCCGTGTTTTGTGCAGACATTGCATCAGTGAATGTGCGTATCACATGCGTGTATATGCTTCATTTAACAGTTCGCTGACCCGTAGTTCGTGTGCATGTGTGTGTGTGCGATATGATGAGTCCCTGCTGTGATCTAGGCCAGAGGAGGAAGTGGTGAACGAGCTGTGGTTATGGAGCTACACTGTCTTCTCTAAGGGCACTGTCCTCTACACACAAACTGACCCTTATCTCAACACGCAGGGCTCTAGCCTTGGGGACTTAAACAAACACCGAGCAAGCCGGCGCTGTCAAAGTAATATGACAAACACCACTTGCCGCCTCCTGGCACGGACACCATCGCTGTTTCTAAGCTTTGCTTCCACTTGATAGACACCTAAAATGCTCTAAATTGCTCAGATATGTCCATTTAGCTTTTAGCTTGGCAGGAAATTGAACAACTTTATTTGTGGAGAGCAAAAGGAAAACAAAACGCATCCTCCCGTGCAGCTCTTCTTCAGTGTTACGTGGTGTGGTGACGCGGTTCCATTAGATTAGTCATTGTATGGGTGTATTGTGAGGAGTTGGTCAATCTGGAGGTTATTTTCCTGGAAATCAAACCTAACTAAAACATTTACTCAGTCATTCCAGTGTTTACAGCAGAGCGTTTTGATGTGTAATCCACGGCACCAATGTAAACGGAAGGACAGGCCGGTGTATGTATGTATGTGAGGAAACCCAAAGCTGGTTTCATGAGCCACCGCCTCCAGTGCTGTTTTTCTCAGCCCGCCTCTGCTGGCAGCGGTGGCACAGCAGTCCAGATGTTATTGTGACATTGGTTCCCACGTGTTTGGGTGTCCATTGGAATGTGTGATACCAACTGGGTCTGTAACATTCATGACTTCAGAACAGAAACTCGCTCTTCATCTCAGACCACCGTGAGAGGCAGCCTGTTGCAATAATCGGAGAGCAACTGACCACAATGTGATTTTATTTTCCAGATACATTTATGTTGCACTACACTAGATTTGCACATACACTGTGAAAAGGAGACGTAATATTTTTCACCTTATTTGCAGCTTCATCACTTGTGTTTTTGGGGCATCTGGGGAAGCTATGGCTCAGGTGGTAGAGTGGGTCATCTGCAAATTGGGGGTTTGATCCCCAGCTCATGGAAGTGTCGTTGAGCATGCTGAACCTTAACCCTTTAACACCTGAGCCTCCGAATTTCCACATGGACTTTTTATGCTTATTTTGATTTCAAATTCAAATTTAACATGCAAAATCTAACATTCATGTGCAGTTGCGGTGTTTTTGTTCACTAAAACTCTAAAATCAAAATCCGTTTTTGTGTTTTTCTGCTATTCTTGCTTCATCATCACTGTTACTACACTCTTACAACATGTAGTATATAGTAAATCAGCTACTTTGCCGACTTTTGGTAAAGACGTTGGTGCAATTACCGTAATGACACCATATTCACTCTAAAGTGCAACCTCTCAGCTCTTGGAAACCGTTGGAATTTTTTCGATTGTGCAAACCGTGACATATTTACGGTAATCCAAATAAGCATGTGCAGACCTGTCCCCAATGGCATGCTCAGAATTAAAGGGTTAATTTAGCCTCCATATTTAGCTAAGTTCAGTTTTTTCTACTCTTCTACTGTACTACTCGCTAGCTGTTGTTTTAAAAATGGCGGTTCTGTGTTTCCACCGTTGCTCGTTGGGCACGATAACCCCGCCCCCAGCCCCTGATGTACTGTATGCTTAGCTCTGGCATCAGTTTTTATCACTTGGAGCTTTGTGGAAAACACAACAAACTGGTGCTAAGTCATGCACTGGCTCCGAACTTGCACTGGGACCAGCTCGGTGGAAAAGGGTGTAAGAGAGGAGCTGAGATGTGTTGACAGGAGTTGATCCTACTCTCGAATGGATATGCTGCCATTAAAATATGCGCATGTGTGCATACATGTCGAAGCAAACTCTCTTTTTCATGTGTGAAGAAGCCGCTGGAAAGCTTGGCTCGGGTCACAGATCAGCACAGATACAGTCTGACAGCGGCGGAGCTTTTTGGGCCGGCGCCTCTTCTTTGATGTGTCATTGTTACGGGCTGAACATGATGGGCCTTGTCTTCCTCCACCTCATCTAAAACCACTCTTCTTCATCACAAAGCCCCGTGCTGGGAACGAGTGGGGGAAAAAAAAAAAAAAAAAATCCAACAAATTATACGGCTGCTGCTATTGAAACAAAGAGGTGATGAGAGAAGTGGTCTCCCTGTGATGTTGTTTTTGTCGAGATGCAGAAGCAGTGCACTAATAAAAGATTACTGGCTTGTTTTGCAGGTCTCTTTGAAAAAAGAGATAGTGGTTTGAAAGTGTGTTGTAGTTATGTTATGACAGCCGAGATGTAACCTTGGGATAAATGTAATTGTTTGTTTGTGCGGCTGGCATTTTAAAGCCCGAGCTGGGAGACAGTTAAGACCTTGAAGGACAAAAAGCTGTGCTAAAGCCATAATAGGATAAAACAGCATCCAGACGACGTTCTCCTCCATAGACAGCCAACACACTCATGAATACAAACAAGTAAACGCACACTCTTGTTTGATTTACACTCGCTAACACACACTCGACTCGTTGCCCCCACAAAGTTCCCCACCACACATCCATCACTTGTCAGCACGGAGCGCGAGTGAGATGATGATGGATGGTTGGACGTTTCGACAGAGCAGAGGAAGAGGATACATGTGTCCTGTGTTTCTGGAGAGGGTTGCAGGGTTTGCCTCAGGTAATACCTGCAACCCGAAGGTTAATCGTCAAAGTCAGTCAGCGTGAAAAAGCCGTGTAAACGTCGTGTAAAATTTGACAGCTCAGATGCACGAGGAAGGACTTTAAAAAAAATAAAAAATGAAGTAAAATGACTCCCACCCCCTTTGGCTCAGACTAACGTTTGATGTAAACTATGCTGTAAAGGAGGGGAAAAAAACAAAATGTATGCGTGAAACACCTCCTTAAAGCCAACTGTTTTATGGAGGAAAAGTGTGTTGAGAAGCAGTAACCACACCTTCTAACCAACACAGCTCCCGCCCACCACAAAGAAACTCATGTTCACATTATACTGATGTCAAATACATTATTTATACAGATCTGATACACCAGTTATGACACGATCAACCTCATTAAAATCACATTATTTTCACTTACTGGCTAAGAAACATTGCATTAGAGAATCTGTAAAAATTTACAGGGGTTTTATAGAGTGTTATATAAGGGAGGGCCCACCATTTACTGACAGCTGATGAAATAAGGGAAAGAAGGTAGGATTGCAGTCTCCACTAATGCTGTGGACCCCAACCACCGGGATGAGGCCCGGTACCGGTCCGTGACGCATTTGTTACCGGGTAAAAGAAAGACAGAATAAATAATTTATATAATTTCCGTTATGTTGATTTTTAGAGTCTGAAAGATGTTTCATTTTGAAAACCTACCTATGCTTGCCTTGGTCACGTGATACGACGTAATCATGTACAATGTATCAAATACCCAAAAAATAAGCCGCAAACTAGCGAAAATGCTTCTTTGCAAAGAGGAAACGTTCATGTTTATCTCGGTGGTGTTATTTAATTTTTTCTGTATTTCGCTGCCACACCTTGAAGGCCCGTCCTTGAAAATAATGCCCGCATTAAACCGGCCCGTGGTGCAGAAAAGGTTGGGACCCCCTGCTGCACTAATGAATTTCCTGAGGGACACTCAGCTTTTCAAAAGTTTTCACCCACCCAAACATTTCCAATCCTCATCCAAGTGAGACCAGGTTCATTTCCTGTTTTTATTTTTCCACGCAATTTGTCTGATGAGGTGCAGCAGTTGTCTCACGGTGCCGAGGTGTGAAGGTCATGGTGACAGCGTGCCCCCCTCCCTCCGTCACAGGTACTGTAGTACCCGTCCTTTCTGCCGGTGTAGCCCACAGCGTCGTCCCGCAGGTGGCAGCTAGCAGCCATTATGACCTCTGACAGGGCCGTGGTCCCACGCCGCGTGCCATGACCTTTTCCTACCTTACACAGACACTGCCTCTGCCGGCGCCGCCATATGTTTCGCCGTCGACTGTCATACATGGAGGGCAAAGGTGAGAGATGCCCAGCGGTATCATCCTGGCAGAGTGCTCCACCCCATCAGGGAATTAGACACACTGTGCTACACATCCTGGTGTGGTGTTGTATTATTTTGATAGTTGGGCTTGTTTTTGGCATTAATCTGTGGAAATGCAGATTCACTGTGTTTTTTATTTGGCTCTTTAAGCCTTATCTGTCGTGTAACACAAATCCTTCTGCTATTTGCCTTTTTCACCCATTCGACATTAAACAAGACTTTTTAGCAGATTGGGTTTAATGCCTGTCAGTAGCTGCTCACATGTTGTTTTGTACCAACACATTAATCCAGCCATTAAACAACCCCTCACAGTGCTACCAGAGATACCAAGATAATGTTTCCTGTTGAATTAACCCTCCTTGGTGCTTCACCTTCCTGCTTCCTGTCTGTGAGAGAAAATAGGACAGTGGTGCGGTGACCTGTGGACAGAAAACAGCAACAACACAGTGGAAACCTGGGGAGAGGAGGGACACTGGTTATTGTTGTAACAATTCCTCACTCACAGGGACAAACATTAGTTTATGGCTCCATTATTTCAAACATGGTGAGGGTAAATACAAGTGTTGATGGATGTTGGTGACCTCCGGCCTCTGTGCAGCTCACATGTGGAGTTTCAGCTGTTTTTAACATCCCCTCGAGCTCTTGGCTTTATGTTGCCACATGCTGTTAAAGTGAATAGCATGCATGTGGACTATGACATAGTGCAGAAATAGTAGGTTTTGCACATCAGAAGGCCAATAGGGACTTTATTTTTTCTTGTTGTGTCGTTTTCCTTATGTTGCCCTACATAGTGTTTCTCAGTCGCCCCCTTTATATTTAATAAGCCTTTGCAGCCCGGCTTTGAACTTAAAACCCAGGTGGAGCCTGAAGCCGGGCAGGAACCAGCGGCTCACTCACTTCCTTGGTTACCACTCTCTCACAGATGTCATGCCTGAGCTGTCTTTACACGGTGGTGTGCTGTGGATTAATTACACTTTGGGAAAAAATTGAATTATTCAGTTGAATAATTCAATTTTCCACGCATGTATGTGTGTTTTTAAATGATAAATTGCACCGTCTGTAAATAAGCTTAATGGCTGCTTTTATCATTTCCCCGGCAGCTGTTGCTATACCACCGTGGAAAGCAGTGTTTAGTATGTGCTGGATAACCTCTGAAAAGCCCAGAATATCACTACTGTGACCTATAAGGAATCTATGGAGGAAAAAAAAAAATGCATCCGTGCATTTGTCCACGCTGAAGACCCTCTTCACACAAGGGCCTTTAGCAAAATAGCAGTCCATGCATTTAAATAGGAATATTATTATAATGACAGACTGCCACATCAAGTGTATGTGTGTGTGTGACTGTTTTTTCTTTTTTTTTTTTTTTTGAGGAGGGAGGGATTTAGGCCATAAAGCATGGCTACAGTCTGACAGGTTTGAGAGTCCTGGAGGAGAGACAAGCCTGAACAATTGACCTCATGGCTTGATCTTTATGCTAATGCCAAAGAATTTATTATCAACCAGTTTGGGCCTCGGGGGCACCGGTACTGACTGAGGTTTATGTGAGTCAGAATAAGATGACAGAATTAGAGTGGTGATACTTTTACTCTGCTCTATTCTGTCCTCGTCAGCAGAAATGCAGCAGATCATTAGTGACTGAGCAGGGATTTTTTTATTTTTTTTATTTTTTTTAAAGAGGGCTCCAGAAAAATTTGTGTAGGAGGTGTGTTGTACATGAAATGAAAGAGACGTGTCAGAGTGGAATATTTGAGTGTTGCCAGTCAATCATGTCATCTGTGTACTGGAGAGCCGTTGCAGAGCCATTTCCGTTGCTTTAACACATTTGTCCAAGAGCTTGACAATAGCGATCTGTAGGAGTTTCACACATTTCTGGTGTGAATCACTCATACACTGTATATAGAAAGGGACAAAGCATCCAGGTCTCAAAAATGAGGCCAGTGTGGAGGTGCAAAAAAGTGCAGTACCCTCGGCGGCCACTAGTTGCAAAAACTCCAGTTGAGTTCAATTCAAAAATCGTCATTTTAAAAAACATTTTTATTTGTACAGCACTTTTCTAAATACTCAAAGACACTTTGCAAGAAGAGAGAAAACAACAATGAAAACATAGATAGAAATAGAAACAACTTTAAAAAGAGAAAATACAATGTCAGTAGAATTGTGGGTATTTGGGAGTATCAGGGAGTAATTACCAATCATGAAATACTCAGTCAATACATTTTTTCCACAAGTTATTCTGATGTCATGAGCTAAAGCTAATGATCTAGTGGTCCTTCTGAAAAAAAAAATCGTAATCAAGTTGGCTTTAGGCTTCAAAATGAGGAAGATTTAGGGGCAGGGTAGCATCCTCGGGTTCAAGGATCAGCCCCGCCTCCTCATTCCTCCCTTCATATCCATATATGGTCACTTCTGGATCCAAATAACCAACATGGCAATGCTCAAATACCAAATCCCTAGCTTCAAGTCCACAAACCAATGCATGAAATCACATTACACTAGCTTCGTCTATTTAGTAAACAGTCTGGAATCACTGTAAATGTTAGCAAGCTAGGCTAGCTGGTTTATATTGTTGTAAATTGCTTTCACACAAAACTAGCAAGATTTAAAGTTTCAGTTTGATGCTAAAAAGCAGAAAATAAAGTGTGTGTTATCTGCTATTTGGATCATATATTGCATTTTTTCACAATAGAAGTTATGAAGAAAAAAATACTTCTACAGCGCTGCCCGCACAGGATAAAGGTTAAAAAGAAAAGCTTGTTCTCACAGTCAGACTCACAGACATTATCGTAATAATGTCTACTGAATTACTTTGTCAGTTTCTAGTCCAAAATACAAGTCAGAGTAATCCCTCCAAAGAGAAAATCACTTTTGGTTGAAAATTGTAGTGAAAATTTGCTTCCTCTGAGAAATAGTTTGCAAACCACAGCTGTACTGGGGACCACGTCCAACTACAATTCACTCTGGACCTCCAGCCAGCAGCCTGCTGAGAACATTTCAGTGGACAGGGAGTAATAACTCGTGTGTTATGGCAAACAGGAGGTTATATTTCTTCTGGTGATCAGTCTTGCTGAGGACAGCTCCTATAAAGAGTGGCACAGAAAGAGTACGGCGATTAAATGAGAGGTTTTTCTTGAATATGGTCCTACCCGCACTGACAGCATGAAATTGTTAGCTGCAACCGAGCGAACGCCTCGAGCAGTTTTACCTCCATAGAGTGCATGAGAATGTAATTTATTTCCATTCACTTTGATAAACAGATCATTTTGCAGTGTGTCATTTGGCTGTCTGAGTGGATTCAGTGACATCTGCATGTCTGTACAACTAAAAACAGCCATACCTCATTAAATATTTGATATTGGCTCACGCTGCGTCTGGCCTGTTTTCTGAGCTGCTTCCAAATCACTTCCAACCACTTTTTTTTTTTTTTTAAATGCGGGGAGTATTTTACTTGTCAGCTGTCCCGGGGCCTCGAAGTGGGACCCGAACCAGATGGGTACAGTAATGGGCTCCTTTGAATAGTTACATCACACACTGACTGAACTGCTGCTGAACTCCAAATGCACTTCTGGATCTGGACTATTGACACACCTGACTTCAGAGTAATTGCTGCAGTTAACTTAAATCAATTAGTAATCCCAAGCATCATTAGCTGCTTCTACTTTCCAGCAAACAGCGCGACTGATTCAAAACACAGCCTAAATTGTTAATGTTTTGGTAATGATCGGGTAATTGCCTTAATGTTATGCTGATCAGGTGACTTCAAGCGTGGTGATTTTGGGTGAAATATTAATGTTTCTCTGCTTTCTCTGTTTCTTCCATGTTGCCGGTGATGACTCCTCTTCTTGTGCGTTCAGGTAAGAATAATTTCATCTTTGTGCAGCTTTCAGACGTGCAGCAAAATGCAGGGCGTCATTGTTTTCATTAAACCTTTGTTATCGACTTACACGCGCGCTAACACTGACTGATATCGTCCTTGTCGGCCGATCCCGCCACAATGCGACTAACCTGATTCAGTGAAATGAATTTTGTAACACTTATGGGTTGGCTCGGCGCTTTCGGGAACACGAGGATGCTTCTGCTGAATTTCACCGAACAAGTAAATCTCTGAACCGTAAAACCACTTCCTGAAACTTTTCATTTCACGACCCGTCTTTAATTTCGCACACATTTAGGCAAATAAAGATGAAAGCGGGGGATTCAATAAAGTATCAAATAATTGGATAGACAAAGGAAAGAAGCTCCAGAAGGGGGAAAAAAAAAAACCCAACAAGGTCACCCCATTCTTCGTCTGAGCCTCCATTGAGCAGTCGAGAATGGGGACGGGAGGAGTGTGTGTGTGTGTGTGAGACAAGATAACACACAAGAATGGCGTGGCGTAATTGAGATATCAATCAAGGAGGTTATTTCAGGGGTAATTGCTGAGGTCCTTTGGTTTGTGTTTGTGTGCGAGGGAGCGACTGAGTGAAAGCGAGAGAGGAGATTCAATGTGGGAAAAAAAAAAAAAAAGGGATAGTCTTGACAATCTGTCATTCATCTTGGTACCACTGCCATCGCATTCAGTCCTGTTTTCCTCCATGAAGCTCCAAGGCTGAGCTACGCTTGATATTAACCTGAATAAATAAATCTGCTTCCTGTCTTCTCTTAGAGTAATAGCTTTGTATTTTGTTATGGCTGCAATGTTCGCTAATGATTTCTATCTTTAATACTACAGGTCTGTATTGAGGCTTTTATGTTATATTATTTTTTTCTACCACAAGTCACTCCGAGGGGCTTAATTTTAAAAATGTATGCAGTTATTTTGGGTTTATCTTTAATTTGGCTCAGAACAATATCCCAACAAATGATATTCACTAGTGGATTTTATTTATTTATTTATTTATTTAATGATGCATGCCTTTTTCTGAATGCCTCATTTTGAAATTGGAACTCTTCAATGACATTCATATAGTACTTAATGTTTATGCATGTGGAATTTTTCATTTTATTAAATGCCAATCTGCTTTTATATTCATATGGATGGCCATTTGAGACTTTTTTCTTTTTTTTTTTTAGAGGCATTGAGCTTTGTTTTAAGGGCAACACGGCGCTCATGAATATTCCATTTTCTCATGAGATTACTTCTTGTAATAACACTGCTGCTCTGCTCCTCAAGGACATACTTCTACAGACGCTACGCACCGTGCTTCAGGCACACACACTTGTACACACATCTCTCAAACATGCCTGCAGGTTGGCTTGCATGCATTCCCACACACACACACACACACGAGTCCAGGTAGATTATTTATATATTAGCATATGAATGTTCACTTTTAATTTGCCATTTTCTGCCCAAGTGCTCTCTGATACTATACTCCCTGCATGGTTAAGTCAGAGAATAAGCTTTTAATTGTCAGGATGGTAATGAGAATAATGGCCCTGGGTAAACTTGGTAATGTTTTTCTGGCTCTGCTGAAGCCGTAAGGTCCCATTTCATCCGAACAGGTGAAGTTTGGGATTGAAGTTTAAAGGGTGTTTTCGGACTCTGTTGAATAGCAGACTTTACAGTTGACGTCACAGTTTAGCAGCGCAAGTGCTTCTGGGTCCTAAAGCTAGACAAACAAACCGCAACGCAACATTAAAACCATTCAAAATAAATCGTGGATAACACGGTTAAAAGCAGCAAAAGCATGTGAAAATGTGAAAGGACATAAGGACATGAGGTAATTTTGACCGAGAAAGACATACCAGGAGCTTTTATCGATAAAGACTAAGCTAATTATCGATTGCCCGAACTGAAGCGATGGCTTGAATGTCACGGCCAAAGCATTTAGTGATGGTACGCTGTTTGTGTAGCCTTGTCATCTTTTCCTGACTCACACTCAACTGACATACCTTCACAAACCATTTCATCGTGGCTTACCTGAACCACTGGACCTTGTGATGATGATGATGATGCACCTTCTTCGTTGCATACTTCTGCTGTTAACAGCCTTTTTCGACCCCGTTTAGGCGAGCTTGTCGTAGGGGCCAGACGTTCAGCTGGGTCCTTTCGTTTACACCGGCGCTTCTTCAACAGTTCCACATCTGTTAGCATTGCTGGTATCGGCTCGTCATTGTCAAACCTGGGACCGTTCCCATCAACAAAATGAAGCGAACAAATATACGTGCTGCCATTTATTTGCTCCACACGCTGAAAATCTGCACGGCCACACAAATATTGCCACCGCTTTGCTTTGTCCGTCCTCAGCTGGGCTCTGTCTCTTTCCCGTTGTGTCATGTTGTCATGGATCTTACCAGGCTTGGGAAATGGGATGAAAAAAGTCCCCTCTGGCAGGCGGTCTGGATATCTAGAGTCCGAGTTGCACAACCCCCAACAGCAGTGTTTAGTTCCTTGGCGTTTGAACATTGTTTGTGCAGAAAAAAACTTTTAAAACAACCAGCCGTAGAATCGCGATGCCACTTTGTTTGTCTAGCTTAGTATCCCACGATGCTTCGCGGTGTGATGTCACAATCTATTTTTAGCTACTGTGAACAGCGCTATTTGAGATGACTGATGGACCACAGGTAGAGACCAATTCTCCCTTTGAGTTTCATCATTAACTAAGTGGGGAACAGCTTCACGTGCCACCTCCTGGTCGTAGATGTTCAGCCAAGCTTGTGCAGCTCTCAGTTCCTTCTGAGCTTCAGTTGCTCCAGCTTAGCCTTCTGTTCTCCCAGCTCTCTCCTTTGTTGTTCCTCTA
>OOFC01014514.1:116883-127081 GCA_900323345.1 Pseudochromis fuscus
TGTAAGAAATCCTGCTCTATTTATACATTTATTTTTTATAAAGGATAAGGAAATGTGAACCTTTAATATACGGTATCAGCCACATATGGGAGAGTGGTTATGTGTTTTAAACTGGAGACATTAGCCACGCTCACATCTGGGTCGTCACTTACTCTTGTTTTTATAGTTTGAATGAAGCCCATCTTTGGAAAAAGACGTTTTTCTTTTACCAAATTTTAACATCACCAGACAGTAAAGACTAACACAGCTAACCACTGCCTGCGTTTTAAGATGTGTTAATGAAATTTAGGAGGAAGTGAAGGGAAGAGATGTTATTTCAGGATGGAGAGAGCACATTTTTGGGGTTTGTTTTTTCTTTACTTACTTATTGCCTGCTTTTTTTTTAGCATCCCCTTATTTTTCTTATACTCAATCTTTCGCTGATGACACCTCTTTATCCAAATCTCCACCACTTACTAAAAAACACACGTAATACTCGTAACATAAAACTTTTTAATGAGCCCCCTGACTGGGAAAACATTTCTTGTGCCTGTATATCCACTCAGTGAGCACTTGACAGTCCCAATTATTGGCTACCAGCAAACAATTATTCACATTATTCGCCCAATCGTCATTCAAGGCCGGCAATTAATGATGGCGCCAGCCAACCATGAAGCAGACATGATGGGCGCATTAGAACAGCAGTCGGGGGCGGTGATGTGGTGAAATAGGAAGAGGATGTTTGAGCATGTTGTCAACAGGCCTGAGATGCGGATGACAAATGACCAACGCTGGTTCCTCATCAAGCTGATGTCTGTGTTATTCATGGGGCTGATTGAATAATGCGATTTCAAAAGAGATCAACAGGATTAAAGGCACCTTTTATGTGGAATTAGAGGATTTTTTTCACAGTAGGACCCAGTGCCTCTGAAGTTTTCGCTTAGTCTGAATGGTCATATTGATCAGGGGTTGATCTATAAATCTATGAATTGATTAGCCACCTTCACCCGCATTGAGCTGTGATTTCCTTTAACCTTGTAGCAGGGATTGAGGGTTTTTATGTGCATCACAGTTTCTTAGGATGTATTTTTTGTGTCTTTGTACCTCAGCAAAGAAGCATCAAAGTTCAGCATCTCCACTGTGGCAAAAAGCCTCATTAAAAGAAACTCCAGGATAAATTTCAGTGCTGTGAGTTATGCTGTAGATAACAACCTGACTCCGATTCTTTGGAATAGTAGATTATAAGATGTGATGTCTTTAGTTTTGTCAGATATTCTTTTTATTTAAAATCTCTTTTGGGCTTTTTTCTTCTTTTTACCATGTTCCTGGTTTGAATTAAAGAGGTTTATGAGTCTAGTACTTCCTTGTTCATCAATGTGTTGGAGAGTGAGGGGAGGGGGGGGGGTGCTTATGGGACATAAAAATGACTTTCACTAGTCTGGCTGATGCTGACATAAAAGCTGTCTGGTGCTTTGAAGACACGAGCCTTTTGAGAACTAACGCCATGCATCAGCACTTTGTCGGGGGGCTACAACATCTCTGCTGTTTCTGGGGACCAAACACACGGCGGTGTTTGGAGACAAAACCAAAAAAAAAACCCAGAAAAATACCGTCCTCTCCACTGAGATGTTTTCAGAGAGACACAACCATTTATCAAAATCCCAATTATTAAATATCTCCCAAAGTGTTTCAGGCTTTTTGAAACATACTCACATATAAAAATAACCAGGATCATAATATCTGCTGCAAAGACTGAGAGCTTAAAACAACTTTCCTCTTAAATGCGATTTTTTTTAAAATGAGATAGACGTGCAGGCGAGGAGGAAAGTGAGACGGAGACACAGAGGGCAAGAATGAAACATCACAGATAGTCATCATTATCTAGCTCCAGTCCTCCCAGCGGTGGAGCAGATCAATACAGTGTACCCAGCGTGGCTCTGCAGTGGAACCGGCTCCACAAAGCCTCTCATTACTGCCTACACTCTCATTACGACACACACAAGCCCACACACTTGCACGCACACGGCTGCCAGCGCTTGCACACACATGCACCGTTCACACTTGGAGACGGCCCCATGTGCACATTGTGTTTATCCGTCAGTCTCCAGTCAGTGTTGCCCACACATTACACACAAAAAAAAAACAACATTTGAGATGTTACAGCGGCCTGGTTCACCACGGTTTGAAAGAATTTGAACCTGCTTGCTGTGCAGATGGTTAGCTAGCGTTCTTTGCTTAATTGAATACGTTATTTGTCTTTAGCATGTCAGGTCATTCAGTGTCACACGCACACACATGTATTCATGCACTTCCATCCAATTCCAAATCCCAATCTCAATGAAATTAGGTCATAATATTTACTGTGTTAACGAGTTTCTATTTTTGAATAATTAACATGGAGTTAGTGGGATTTGAGGAGGGAATTGGATCTCAATATAATCCTCCATGTGCCTCTAGTGAATGCAAATGTATTGTATGTGAGAATGGTTGATCTCTATTCTGGACTGGATGTACTGGAGATGGATTAGCCTGGGGTTTGACCTTTTTTTTTTTTTTTTCTTAGTAAAGATAGTGTTGGATGGAAATGGAAAAAAGAGCTGCTTTGTTTTTTTAGGTACCGGTTCTGTAAAGAAAACAAATGCACATCTGCCCTTATTGGAGTTTCCCCAACAGCTCTTCAGCTCTGGGGAGCAGCTCACCGTATCCCACAGCCCCTCTGATTTGCATCCACCATAAAGTTCAACAAGGCAGCGTCTGCTGTCACCGAGCGCCGACACAGAGCTCAATTTGTTTCCTCACTCTTAATCAAATGAAGGGCAGGCTGTTTGCACAGCAGTTTGCAGAGTCTCATTGTCTTTATTTTCTCCGCGTGACACTTGATGCATCTAAAATGAAGTTAGTGGCTCTCTCTGGGAGCTGGAGGGGGCGAGACAGTCGCTCTGGGAGAGTGGAAATCAGATCCAGAAAATACAGCTGTGTGTGTATTGGTGTGTTTTGTGACACTTCCTCGCAATACACACCAACACGGAAACACCAGATGTTCAGCTGTGTTTTATAGCTAGCCGGCTTCCCCAGGAGAGAGGAGAGCCACCTGCTGGAGGAGCTCTGCTGCTGGTGTACCATGACCTTGAATATCTATAGAAGCATCCATCTGCTTCCCATAACCATCATCCTGCTGTTTTACATTAAATCTACTTTATGTGTAGTGGTGCTGTGGCTTACTGTTGTCACCTTTTTGAGGCTGCACTTAATCCACAGACAGAGCAGTAATGTTTTTTTCTTGATTTGAAGGCTTTTAATTTTTTAATTTGTAAGTTGGATGAAAAGTTTTTCCAGCCTTTTAAACACCAGACTTGTCAATCAAAAAAATATTCTGAGCCAAGAGGAGAACTTCCACTTAGTTATGCAGATCTTCGTATAACTTAACATTCAAAATAAAGCTTATTTTAGACAGGCGTCTGCATCCAGATTATCCGAGTACTCAGCCTGTCATTAGTCAGTGATACATATTCAGTGCAATAGGTTGTCACCCTCTGATTGTATTAGCTTGATGTCAAATGAAAAGAGAGACACATTATGTATTTAAGCTCCTTTCATCTCTGACATACCCAGCTTTCATATTTTGGTGACGATTGCCATGGCAACATGGAGCCAGGGAAAGCGGGAGATTAAGGGACAGAGTGAGAGAGAATGAGTCGGTATAGAAAAGGGGAATTAAAAAAAAAAAAAAAATGGATGGAGAAGGGAGAAGAAAACAGAGAGAAACAACAAATAAATGATCATTTATATTATTATGTGAAATATGTTCAGGAGTAACATTTTGGAAAGAGATGAATGTACTCATATATACACTCTTCCTGTAGATGTGTGAGCTCAGTTCAGTTATTAACTCTCAGATTTTGAGTACCGTATTTTCCGGACTATTGAGCGCACCTGTCTATAAGCCGCTATTGAATTTATTCAAACAGTTTCGTGTGGTCCACTCTGACCGGGTCTGATGTGACGAGGCTAAATGTATCGGTGGCACGGAGCTTGCTAGCTTGTAAAAAGCTAACGAGCTTCATGCCACCAATACATGAGCAACGGTGTTAAAGCGTCGGAAAAAAGTAGCGGCTTATAGTCCGGAAAATACGGTATCTAGGTTACATTGGAATATTGTATCACTTTTGTCAGCATCACCAAAGTTTGTAACAATTTAAAAACTGAACAGTGGAGCCACACTGTCGAGTTTAAGTGTTTGTAAATGGGCTAAAACATGTAAAATCACTGGTATGGTCTTTTAAAGCTTTACGAGTCCAGTGGTTTGTACGACTACTGGACACATCCTGCTGCTCTGAAGTGAATTCATTTAAACAAGCTGAATAAAACGACACTTTGTGCTTGCATATGTTAATTTCCACTTTAGTTTAACAAAAGTAAAAAATTGGAATATCCCCTGTGGTTTTATTATATAAGTAGTTAAGTTAACCAGTGTGTAATCTTTCAATATTGGCGGATATTAAAGATGGCCGCCCTCCGTCCCAGAAATGATTGTTTTTCTTTCTTTGATGAAGAAGAAATGTATCACCTGAAGCTGGGACAGTGCTCCTACAGTGTGTGGATACACTGTGTGTGTGTGTGTGTGTTTCCCTGCTGTGTTACTCTCCTTTACACAGGAACTAAGTCCTGCTGTGCAATCATGCTTAGTGAAGCCCATCCCACCCCCTGCAGACACACAAACACACACTCACATATGCACACACCGGTATATATACGCACGTGTATATGCCTGCTTACGCACGGTGAGCTGCACACATTCACACAGCCTAAAGAGTAGAGGGTTATAGTAACGGTATTTTCAGTTTTCCCAATGCTCTCAGTAAAGGAACTGATCTAAGCTGTTTCCCATTGGCATTAAATATGCATTAGTCTCAGCCTTTCATGTGGGCGCTGAGCTGTGTTTTGTGTAAGAAGTCCTGGGGATATTTTCTGATACTTGGAGCCCACCAATTTTTTATCTTCATCTTTTAATTAAGAAGGAGAATGAGGTCTGCAAGAAAGAGAGCTAATCTTTATTAAATGGAATTTCTGGGACGCTGGGTTGCTCCGGGGTTGGTTACGAAACATCCTGCCAACAAACACCGCAAAACCCCCAGCCCCACCATCTATTATTTCTCATCAATTAACCTTGAGAAACCAAAGGGAAGAGACCACACTGAAATAATACAGGGCATAAAACGAACACGGGGGTTTATAGCGCCTGATAATTATTTCAACCGCTCACCTGTTATGTCTCATTCTCTTTGAATAATGTCAAGCGAGGGTCTCGTCCCCAACAGAATCCCATTGTTCACTCTGTCAGTAAGCTATCGCCAGCTGAGGCAATGTGCACAGCTTGCGGGCCTTGAGCCTGGTTCTGTCTTGTGTAAACCGCACGGCAATCAATCATTTTTTTTCCCGACAAGTGTCTGTGGGAGGTGTGTGTGTGTGTGGGGGGGGTCTGTGCGCACATTGTCCACGGTGGCTCCCGAGGAAAAAGGTGATTCCTAATCCCAGCGCTCCGCCGGCCGCCGTGACCACCACCGGTCGCTCTTATTTCCCTGGTAGGCCGGCCCCTCTGCTCTTCTATTATCCCTCTATCTGTAATTAAAGGCAGCCAAGGGGAACGGAGATGGAGTGAGAGAGGAGGAGAGCTCAGGATAGGTGTCCATATTTCACACACAGGCTAGCTGGCAGGAAAGATCTAAGCCTTTCCACGGTGGCTGGTGTGTGTTATTAAACCATTACAATGCGGGTTTTTTTACCAGCAAGTCTTCATACTTTACTGGGATGAGGTTCAAAATTGTTGGTGGGAAGGAACCAGCATCAGTAAGAGCGACTGCGACTCAGGTGGTAGAGCTGAGTCGTCTACGAATCGTAAGATCATGGGTTCGGATCCCCAGCTCCTCCTCTCCACGTGAATGAGGTGCCTTGTAAAGCGCTTTGGGACCAAGCTAAGGTAAAAAAAAAGCGCTATATAAAGAACTCCAGAAGAAATCACACAATTCGGACATCCAACTAAAAAGCCTGATTTCCTCCCTGTGTGTTTCCCTAGCGACATAAGTACCACCCCCGCTTCCTGTGTTGTTATTGAACTTAAACGTAGCATCGGTGCGTCTAACCAGTGCTGTCCATTTTCTCTGGGAAACTCATTTTGTTACAAGTGAACCGTATGCTCTCGTCCGGCGAGCGCTGAAACCTGCACCTGAGTCTTTTCGTGTGTGTGTGTGTGTGTGTGTGTGTAAATACAGATGATACTCAACAATTCCATCCTGCCGGCACATGCTAAGACTGTAATATCACACACTGCAAGCACACCCTGTTCGCACTCATAAATCTCAAATCTCTCCCCCCCCACATTTTTTTTTTTTTTTTTACATCTTCCCTCTGGAGTCCTGGAAATTTTAATGCCAGTGTTTTGTGAGTGTAACCCCATGCCAGGGTTTTGTCTGTGGGCCCACGCGAGCTCGAATTGGACAAGATTGGAACCTGTCGCGGTAATGGGGTCTCTGACCCGCTGGGGCCATCGCAGACTGTGTGTGTGTAGGTGTGTAAGGGTGCATATACACAAGTCTGTGCATGTGCGGTGATGTATGAGGACACAAACCTTCCAATAGAGCCTCAAGGGCACGGCTTAGCTGCCATAAACAAACGGCCTTGGTTATCAGCAGGGCGGTAAATATTGATTATTTTAAATGGCTATCGCATTACACTCATAAATATACATTGATTGCGCATCCCCGGGTTGATATCCTTCGATTTGGTTTTGAAAAATGCTAAAGCATTAGCAGCTCGTGAGACAAACAAGCATTTGTACAATCTTATTTATGTCCTGAAGGCTCCTTTGAGAAAACAGTTTCAAAAAACAGCTACTGGATGACTTAAAAAAAAGACACCCACGTTTATATAAATTACTGCATTTATAACTGTAATTCATCATATAACCCCAAACCGTAGCAAACAGGGACGCTCTAGTTTTCCAGGAATCATTTGGTAGTTTTATCCATCAGTTGTGTCACAGTCCATTGACAGAAAACAAAACGTCAGCCACCTCAGAAAAGACCAGATTATCTTCATGTTCCACTACAGCGTAAACCACCATACCTTCCAGATCCAAGACTTTACCAATGTACAATCACAGCGTCTGCAAAATATACAACACATCATTTACTGTGGTCTGCCTCTGGTTATTTAATACGCTGTTTCTCCTCTTAGTCTGTGAACTCCCCTCACTGGAAAAGCCTGGAGGGTATAGATAGTTCATGTACGCCGCTGCTAACATCGAGGAGGAATTTTACAACCAGGAGTCAGCCCTCACTCTGAGATGAACTGCATTTTACCTCTTTCCTCTTTCTCCTGCGTCTTCACTGCAGAAGAGTTTGGCCCTCTGCTTTTCTCTCCCCCAGTTTCCTTCAGCAGCTGCTGAGACGTGTTGATCACTTTGACGTTAGCGTGCCTAGCTCACCGTGGGTGTAAATAATCAGATTTGTGACAAGAAAGCAGCTAGTCAGAGGAGGTGAGAATTGAATTTTTGAACTCTCGTGTTATTGGCCTGATATGAATACTCTTCAGCAGATAAAACAGCATGCCTCCGCTGTTCTCGGGAAGAGAAACTGAATTACTAATTTGAGACAGAGGCAAGCAAAGATTAAAACAGATTCAGTGACTGGCAGTGGGGCTCGTGCAGGGTGCCAAGATGCCTTCATCCCATCTTTGCCAGATTTGGCGCTTACACTGTGGGAGTGAACGAATCTTATATTCATCAAAATGCTTCACAGGGAAAGAGTCATTTTATTTTATTTTTTTTAAGTTGGAAGACCGTTTTAAACACCCACCTCAAATCTGGGAAATTAATTTGTCAGAGTGTCAAGTAAAATAATCATTAAGATGTAACCCAAAGGCACCGTTGAGTTTGGAAGAAAGTACTTGAACACATTTTATACACCACAGCCTTAAGTGTTTGGGTTTTTTTTCATCTGAGTAACAAGAAACAGCGAAAGGTAAAGTGAGAAACTGAGTGATGATGTGTGATCTGACAGGCTGAATTTTGTGCAGCCTATGTGGATCCAACATGACTTTATAAAAAGAAAATATGTGATCTCTTGTATTTTATTTTGAAACTAACTTTTTTTAATTAGTGATTGGCATTCATTGGCAAAGCGCCTCTAAAATAACTTCTCTTTTTGGGTGAATCTTGCAGATAAGATTTAATTCAGCCCATTTTTTCTATCAAAAATCAAGGATAAAGGTATTGAACATTTTAATAAATGAGTTCCCTGGAGCTTGACGGAGCAGGACATGGAGTGGGTTCCGCCTCAAGGCAATCTTGAATAGAAAGGAGCGGCAGAGAGCTTGATCTGTCTTTATGCGCTTTTAATTACACACGGCTGGCTGGGCTCCAATCCCCCAGAGAGCCGAGGTAAAGCACACGTCAGGACCGGGGAGAGGCAGGAGGGAGGCTCGGAGGCAGGAGGATCACAGGCACCTCCGAGGGCAGTACAGGGTTAATGCAGCAGACACATTTACAAGAGCCACAGGCGGCTGTCGATCACTCTTCGGCATTTTGACTGACACATGGTGGAAACAACTGTCGAGCTTGGGTACAGGTTACCGACAAATCACAACCATTAAACACACAAATCCAGCATATTCCATATAGGATAACCTCAAATCTTTTATTAAACTCTCACTACAGAAATTTTGATTTTTATTTGGTGTAGCAATCTGTGTTGAAATGTGTTGTGTTGAACCTGTCGATGTTTCATGTTGCCGATCAACTGTCAGACAGGCCGTCAGTGTTGCTGTGTAATATGAGAAGACAGACGTGATGCACAGCTATATCTACTATGACTGATTGATCAGAGAGACAACGTTTAGCTGTGTCAAAACATAAGCTCATGCAGGCTCAGGCCATTGTGTGTTTGCTGACCAGCTTCGCACAATAGCACACCTCAGGCTGCTCATTCCCACGCTCTCATCCAGTTCACACACGTGTGTCAATTCAAATTTCACTCACGTTAATATTACCAATTGCAAATTTGCCTCGGGGAGCGTTAGGATCTATATTTCCTCTGTCCTTTTTATCGTGTCTCTCACACACAGTTTCTCCCTCACATGTATTTCTATTGACACTCATTCCAGCAGTTCAGAGCATGTTGAACAGCTCGAGCTGAGGGAATAAGACTCTCTCGCACAGAGAGACCTTTTATGTATCAGAAACCCTTCATTCACATGATTCTCACCTCCCAGAACTGTACTTTGCCACGAAATGAATGGTGTAACCTCCAGGCAATGTCAAGGTGAAGGAAACGTGTCAGTGCCTCCCCAGTGAGCCTTTCCTCGCTCCGGCTCTCTCTCTCCAGTTAATGACTCCAGCGTGGAGAGCGTTACCTCAGCCAGGCCCGGCCAGATGAGCCCAGAGGAGATGGTTGGGCTGTAATCACAGGCAATCATCAGCTCTCTCGCTGGATTTCTGCTGCTCTGGGCTGACCGGTACAGTCTCAAACCTGTGATCCCAGCTGCAAGGGGGAGCGAGGGGGGTGGACGAGAGATTTGTGACAGAGAGTTCACACAAATAACAGACTCTGGTGACGGTTGTTTAATGTGTTAGCATGCTAATATTTGTTACTTAAAGGGAATAGACAGTTGATGGAGATATGGTTAGCATGTGGTCACCTGGTTATTTAGATTCAATTTTGCCTGATGATGGTGAAGATTTATAACAGAATTCACGCAAAAACCAGAGTCTTGTGTGATGTTTTTTTTTTACATGTTAGCATGCTAATATTAGCTAATAACTACTTAAAGAGAATAGACAGTTGATGGACATGGTTAGGATATAGTCAACTGGTTATTTAGATTCAATTTTGTCTGGTGATGGTGAAGATTTATAACAGAGAGTTCACACAAAAACCTAGCGACATTTGTTTAACATCTTAGCAAGCTAATATTTGCTAATAACTACTTAAAGGGAATAGAGAGTTGATGGAGATATGGTTAGCATGTGGTCAACTGGTTATTTTGATGAAAATCTTGCCTGATGACAGTGAAGATTTATAATAGAAAGTTCACACAAAAACCTAGCGACATTTGTTTAACATGTTAGCATGCTAATATTTGCTGTTAACTACTTAAAGGGAACAGACAGTTGATGGACATATGGTTAGGGCCTAATGACGGTGATAGATAAAAAGTCTTCTTC
>OOFC01014517.1:0-12131 GCA_900323345.1 Pseudochromis fuscus
CCTCGTGCACTGTATTAGAGCAGTGGGCAAACTGTTGACTGAAAGTAGGTTTGAGGTTTGTCCTATTTACAGTTTGAAGAGACACCTGCCACTCAAGCAGAAGTGTTACCTGTCACTGTGCGGTGTAATAGTTTCTGCACGGCCGGTTTACAGCATCATTAGGAAGAGTGTTATAATATTTTATGAATCATGCTAAAGTATGATTATGAGTAATTTACCAGCATGTTCCTCTGACTATAAAACCTGAAGACACCTTCGATGGGTTTTGATTTATCAGAAAAAGTGATCGGACAGTAATTACGTAAGTTCATATTTCATTCATCCAAGGTCTCGTCAGCATTGCCCGACCTTCCATGAGTCACTCAGCAAATGGCATGTGACTAACTAGGCTGCGTATGATTGACAGTCAGGCTGGAGTGCACACACACACACACAGAGGACATACTGTAGGTCATCACTCAGCTGTACAACACACACTATTCATACAGAACAGCAGAACTTAGACACAAACATCAAAACATAAAACATGTAAAATGTATACCTTTGAAATATACACTTACACCACCTCAAAACATATCAAGAGAGCAATGAGGGTCCAGTGAATCAATAGTTATGAATTATTCAGATTTTTATACTTTATATATGTATGTATGGGGTATACTGTTTCACCACATATATGCCTGGCTATTGAGCTGCATTCACCTCCATTCCCTCTCAGGACTGACCTTCACTGGAGTGGCATAGCATTACTAAAACAACCTGGCACTCATCTCAGATGTTCACTGTTTTTAATCAGCGGTTATCAAAGCTGCTTTGAGATTTCTTAATTTAGCCACTGACACTGTAAATCTTTTTTTGGTGATCGTTCTGATTAAAGCAGCAGAGGCAACAGTATACATTCAAACACCAGCTGTCACAGTTGCTACAATTTGCTAAAAATATGCTCATGTACTTCTTTGGCTTTTTTATAAATAGAGCATACAGAACATAGTGCAATTTATCTCATTAACGCTCGGAGGGAAAAAAGATGTGGGTTTCAGATTTGTTGGATTAAGTTTGTGATAAAATATTCGTAACCAAATGTTACATTAGCAAATCAGTGTGCTTCAGTATTTCCCTAACTCAGACCTCAGTGTGTGACGGGCACGGTTGTTTCAGTGCCATCTTACTCACTGAGGTCAGAGGTCAGCTCATCTGTCATGTGGAGCGTGCTCTGCTCGCATCCCCTGGGTCACCTGATGTTATGCAGCACACACAAAGACATACACACACACACACACACGCATGAGTTGTCCTTGACTGAATAGCTGTCTAATGACCTTGTTCAATCACATGAAAAGGCTCTTACACTGATTGAGATTTAAAGTACTGATCTTTGTTCAAATCAACAACAATGTCAGAGGCATAAACCTTTGCCACAGATGTCTCCGTTGTGCTTCTCTGTTTGTCCAAATGTCAGTTACTTCATCTTGGTAAACTACGAAATTAGTTGCTGCTGTTGTTTTTACACCTTTGGCAGAGACCGCACTGGCACATTTACAATTTTCTGTTACTACGGTGATAGATTTATCAGTAAAAAGTGAATTGCCCAATTATGTTTTAAAATAATAAAAGCATAATCTCTCTCAAGGGTAAACTAAAGCAGACACTCTTTTCTAGTTGACAGCTGTGGATTTAATTATTTGTACTATTTACCCTTTGGATGGTTTGGACCATAGAAAGCACACTTGGTAAAAAGTTTTATATTGTTACAAGAGAAACTGATTTGTCAATGAGTTTGGCAAATGTAACATGAAACATGTTTTTCTTTTCTAACCTGTAACACCACAAAATGATGCAGTTAGCTCATTAAATGTCTCTCGCTGCTGGAGTTAATGCTAGGTTTCAAGCCAATTAGCTGCCAAAAATGTCAGTGTTAGAGCAGAAAAACTTGATATAAAAGATGAATCCATTTATTTCACTTCAGTTTCTGTGTCTCTGAAAATGCTTAAATAAGGCTAAGACTTCATAGCCCCAAGTGATACGCTTCAATGGGGGGACTCCAAAGCTTAACAGGCCTGAGGTGCATAGTTAAGATTGTTAGGCTCTGATTAGATAATTATTCTGTTGTAAATGATCCACACACTATTGTGAGTCTGATATGAATATATATGTTTTTCCAGATATTAGCTATGATAAGGTTATATTATGTGTTTCTTGACTTTATCCCAGAGTTTCCAATTTCTGCCAATTGATACTTCACTGCTTTAAAGGACGGGTATGGTACTTTATAGTTCTTCAACATTTATTTTTCTTTGCAGATACGATTTAAAAAATACTTTGCATGGAACATATGATGCATTACAAAAAATGTTTATAGTTAAATTAGACCCATATTGAAACTCTACTTGCACCTTAATGCACCACTGCTAAAAGTAGTGTAATATAATGTATACAGTTTGATAATATAACACTTAGAAAAGGACTATTCTACATAAGGAATATTTTTATTTATGACATTTTTGGGTTCATTTTGAAGATGATAAATACATAATAAATGCAGAATTTAGCTTGAGCATCTTTATGCAGATTTTCATTCTTACTTCAGCTACTTCCACCGTCGCGTCACTGTCACTTCAGCGCAGGCAAAAAATTGAAGCTCTGTTAATTCAGCATCACATGTATATTTAACTTATTTCTTATTTCGCAGTCAGTTTAAGGCGTAGTTAGTGCGCTACTTTCACCAGGGACATTTAACTGGTAGCGTAGCATGAAGGAGCGCTACTGTTGCCATGGTAACCTGCAGTTTAATATACCTCGTGCACTGTATTAGAGCAGTGGGCAAACTGTTGACTGAAAGTAGGTTTGAGGTTTGTCCTATTTACAGTTTGAAGAGACACCTGCCACTCAAGCAGAGATGAGGACATGGTTGCACAGTGTAAGCAGGTGGGTGGCACTGTTTTGTTTTACAAGTTCCTGTTGTACATAAATCTGTCGAGTAAAGTCTGCAGTGTGGTGGCAGTGTTATAGTTACAGAGCAAGTTTGAGAGATTTGGTCCCCACAGCAACCCACTGCCGTGTGCCTGTGTCCCTGAGCGATTAACTACCGTCTCATTCTAAGTCTCTCTGGATAAGTATGTCTCTAAAAGCCTCCAATGTAAACCTGATATAAAGAGTCCTGTCTTTGTGTGTCCTTCCTGTAAAAGGCCTCACGGAGGACTTCCTTTAAATCTTCAATGGACGCTAATGTTTGTGCCAAGAACCTGAATACCGTTTCCCCATCTCAACGGCTCCTCTCCATTTCAGACACAGATGGCTGACATTTTTATGGAAAAATCAAAGGACGAATCAAAATGAGGCACTGAGAATAAAAAAAACCTTCATCATTTCCAGAAACAGGAGCAGAGATGATAACATAATTACACAATGCTCACAAAAACTGTAGGCACTCAACGAAAAGGGGGATATTTTCAGCTCCATACAACCTGACTGTAAATGGCAAAAATCTAAATCAAATTGATATTTGGCACGGACACGCCAGATGCCTCCATGATGGTATTGCTTGATGGAAGAATGTGGAACGAAGAATCGTAACATGGTAATGGCCTACCATTTTTGTACATTTGAGGTGTATCTCAGTAAATTCCAGTGTTAGATGCAGACTAAGTGTTTTATTATACTGTGTATAAAAGGTGATTCTCAAAAACCAACGTGAAAGTGCAAAAAAGTGCAATGCCACTGATGGCTGCTAGGGGTTGACTGTAGTTTTCAAATTTTCAGTGTCACACATGAAATGCTTAGTTAATGTATTCTGATGTCATTAGCTAAAGTCCACTCTTCTTATTACTGATCTGATGGTCCATTTGAAAATAGAGAAATATTTATTGTGTGGCCAGTTTCATTACTCTCCAATGCGATCAGACCTGAACTCAAGTCTCACACACACTGGGGAGTGTCCTCATGCTCGAGGGTCAGACCAGACCCTTCATACCCAAATATGGTCACTTCTGTCTCCAAAACACCAACATGGCAACTTCCACACTCTTGGCTCAGAAATGCCAGTCTGCAAGCCAACACACGATGTCACAGTCACTACTTTGATCTCTTATATACATACTGTCTACGGTAGTAATAATGTCTAGGAGGCTCTGCTGATCCCCTGCTTTGATCCAGCCTGAATATTTCAAAGTGTTGGACTTTCACAGTGTCCAGAAGAAGAATCGTACTGACTTTGGTGATGCCCTGAGATTTTCTCCAGTGTAACCATGAGGTTCACATTTGTGATTCTGAGTGAGAAATCTCTACACCTATTGAACGTACTGCCATGAAAGTTGGTACAGAAGGTCACATGCCCCCAGTAGGATGACTTATAATAGCCTTTCATCCAACATTGAGACAACATTTCAGTTATCCAGTATTTTAGTTTTTGACCAAATACCTGCAAAAGTAACATCTACTGGGTAAGTCTGAAAAGCACTGAGGCTTAAAGAGCATGAACAGAAGTTAGACATGAGATGAGAGATGAGATATTGCAGGATTGAGAAACCCTCATAGGATTTCTTTGACATGTACAAGTTCACAAGGTTGCAGAAGGTCACAAGGTCAGCTTATCTCCTTCCCCTGCCTATTATATCTTTAGGCCACACTTTCAGTATAAAGACCATTTCCAATGCTCTAATATGCTGTGTATTATCTATCCTGATTCCTGCCAATCACAGTTGAAGTTGGCAGTACATTGTTTGTGACCGCTCCAGAACATGGTCAAAAAAACACAGGTCATTTAATTAAGAGTTAGATCTGTCTCTGCTCTGTGAGAGCACCCAGGGTCGACGAGTCGCAGAGCTGTGAATCACCACCTGAGACACGAGGACTCAGACATCCAGGTGTGTTAGATTTGACTCGAGCAGACATAACAAAAAGCCTCATGCCACAAAGATTTTCAGTTAATGTTGTTGTTAAACATTTTTGCATTAATGCCAGAAAACGTTGCATTTCACCTTATCATCTCGGACGGTCCCTCCCACGCTCTTTTTCTGGTTTTAATTTGCAGCACTACATTTCTGAAGCTATCAGCACAGTTGGCATGATACAGAAGCCTGAGCTATAAAAGTTCTTGAAGTACTACCTGTTGTAAAGATCAGCACCTGAATGACCTGTGGTATAAATTATAACGGTTCTAATGTGCTTGATAAAGTCCATAAAATTCTTCATTTCAGAATTGTGTTTTGTGATTAATTTTGACTTTGCTGCCTCTGAAGGACGTCTTTATTTTCTCTGAACTTCAGTGGTGGAGAAAGTGGAGGAGAGGTCAACAAAACATACCACCCAGTTACTAAAGGGATGTCTAAATATGAACAAGGCATTTGCATGTTGAGTGCTACAATTCTTTCTTTTATCGCTTTTCTCCTTGGCTCTCATTCGTTAAAACCTGTCAGAGGATCCTTTAAAAAAACACAAATTTACATCGTTGCTGTTCATCAGTCATGCTGCAGTCGCTTCCATTTTTATAGCCTGCTGTCCTGAATCACTGTCATATTTTATTATTAATACTGTAAAGAGGAAGAAGACAAAGAAAACCTTGGCAGCCAGTCGGCCTCGCAGAGAAGGCAATTGATCTCAGCCTTGAGAATACCTGTATTGTTTTCTCACTAATTATCCTGAACTAAATCAACAGTGAATTCATCAATCACTGCGAAAGACTCGGTGGCCATTGAGGTGAAAAGTGATTAAACTTTGCACAAAAAAAAAAAACCTTCATCCCAGGAGGATGATTGTTGTAATGATGCATAATCTTTATTCACAAACACAAAAGTAATTCCAGTGCTTTACGACGGCAATAACAACGTATCAACCGTGACGGTGACCGTGACTGTGAGAGAAGCTTTGTGTTTTGTTGCGTTTTGGGTGTTTTTGTTGCTGTTTAAGCCAAAAGTAGGTTTCCAGTGCAGATACTCACACAAATTCTTTTTGAAAGCCTTTCCCCAAAACCTCATGCAAAATTTACTTAGGACCTCCAGTTTCAGCAGTCTCTATCAGTTTGACTGACAGTTGCTCTCCCCACTGAGGCTTCAGAGAAAAGTATGATGATAGGTGATTGTGCTCTGAGCCTTTGTTGCTTACACACACACAGGGATGAAAAGACCAGATATACTATTGACAGATGCTAAATATTTTATGGAGCTGTCCTGTGCCGTCTGACATTTCTCTTAGCCTCTTCATCTTTTGAATATGTTTTGTTTTCTATTTAAAAAAAAATGGCCACAACTGCCTGATGGTGAACACATTATGATTTCTGTGTCATCTCGACAACTCTGGGACATCACAAAGCATTTAGAGGCAGCTTTTTCCCACATTTAATATTTAAAAATCAGTAAAGTAAATATTGTATGTCAATTAAAAGAAAATAAATAAATGTTTGAAATGTGTCCTGTCTGTTAACATCTGAAAATTACTGTAAAACAAGAATCTGAGTAATATTCATCATAATAATGTCATCATGTCAAAAAGCAGTGTGTTATAAGAGCACACTTAAGGTCACAGTCCCAAAAATGAACTAGTTCATGTTCATTAGCTCCATCAAAGAGATTGTGTTTTTGCCTGCACTGGTATGTTTGTTAGTTTGGATGATTTGCTGGTAACATTACAGAAAATGTTATGACCATGTATGTGTGTGTTTTGAGAGAAAGGTTGGTACCGAAATACAAATTATTAAAGTTCTAAATCAAAGGATGGGACTCTGCTTTAACAAGCTAATGTTGCTATTAACTACAAGAGGGTAACAGTATTCAGTCTATGACATCAGTACATTTGGATTATGCCTAGGGTTGGGTACCGAAATTTGGTTCCAAGTAGGAACCAAATTAAATTTAGTGAGTACCAGGACCCATAAAAAATTTATAATTTCGGTTCCGCTGAAAAAAACATTTTTTTCATGGACTGATAGTAACAAGATAACAGTAGTTTGTTAACAGCGGCTAGTTTGTTAGCGGTCGGTTGTTGTGAACCAGCTACCTATACAATGACGTACTGACCTTTTACGTAGTGCGGCCCCATCTTGGCTCCTTGCCAGTGGAAAAGCAAACCGGTTCATAGGAGAAACGGGATCTGAACCAACTAACCACCAGGACTAGAACTAGCACCCGTTCTTGTTTGGTGGAAAAGGGGTAATGTAAAGAAAAAGGATTCATTTTAGTAGAGAGAGCGGCCAACTTGGAAGATGCAACCCGTCTGGGAAATTAATATGTTAAATATACATTTGGCTTCCTGTTTTTTTGTTTTTGGAATCGAAATAAGGAATCGTTAGGAACCAGAATCGATAAGCAGAACTGAAATGAGAATCGGATTCATAAAAATCCTAACGACACCCATCCCTAATTATGCCTTGACTAAAGTTTGTGCTCTCTTAGTGTTTTATTACTTATTAAATGTTTATAAACTTGAAAAAGCATCTAAGTTACAAAGCCAGATTTTCCATTTCCAATATATTATTTTGTTCTTGATTAATTCTTGTTTGTCATTAACATTTAAATTGGAGTACTGCACCCACCACAGTGCAACAGTGGATGTTTTGGTTGTTCTGTGTTTGGAGAGGACAAATATGAGTCATCACAGGATGATGGTGAAATGATGGCCGAGTGTTGGCAACATGACGACAGTTGCAAAAGTTCAAAGTTTGGATAGAGTGACTCTGGGAGAGCAAAGCTATTTCAGAGCGATGCCAGGACCCATTTGTCACTTCACATGCAGCAGGAGATGACATCAATTGGACATACGACAGATTCACAGAAAACAAAATGCAGTGGAGGTGTGACTCAAAACTTGTCAGAGAGCCTCTCCACTTCTTCTGCAGAGCTATGACTAAAAAGCTCTTCTTCTGTTTTTTTTTATTAGAGGGTTTTACTGTATCAGAATCTCACAAAATGTATCCACCAAACAGTAATTTGATCTGAAAATATCATTTAAAGTTATATTCTGCAACAATGAAATAATTTGTCTGTGTGCAAATATGCATATAATCTCACTTTGTAATTCCCTCCAGATGTTGACTTTGCTTAGAAATGCAGCTCAGAATAATAAGTATTCAAAGAGGACTATAAAACCTACCGCCTGTTCAGCAGCATATTAGTCTGTTCACTGGGTTTGTTTGTTTTTGGAGGAGGAAAAAAATGATTATCCTAATATTTTTCAGATGGCTGAGCAGTTTATGATTGAATCCTGTAATTGCTGATGTTAAGTGACACCCCATTGCTTTCAAGATGGGGTTTATAGCTTTGCAACAAGCAACACTACCTGCAAGGCAATTAGGAAAACACACTTCACTAAATGAGGGAAAGCTCATGGACAGCTACCCATCGGGGATTGGCTAACAGAGAGAGGATGTTGTGGCTGGGTTTTTTTTTTTCAGGAGTGTGTTGGCATCAGCATGTCACACTCACACAGCTTCTCCAGGCGGAGGCCCAATTTTCAAAATTACACTTGAAAAATGACAATAAATTGTAACGAGTAACAGCTCGTTTGGGAAATTAAATGACCAGTTTTTCTTCTCCCGCACTGACCTTTTCAATTCAAGCACAGCAGACAGGAAGAAGTGCACCTAAATGTCTAAACGTGGCATTTGATGATTGATTGAGTCATTAGAAAGCAGCAAGACGTACTTTTCTGTTAGCAGCATCCGTCTAAGGACCAGAGGACATGCAATGACTTGCAGGGATTTGCACAATTCCCCCTATTCCTTCTGTAACCTCTATCTAGAGCGCTTAAGCAGGGCCCCTGAGAAATGCTTGACAACCACATTCACTCACTTTATTGCCATGGGACTAACAAAGCATCAGCTGCAGGACACTAATTCATAGCTGGACTACATTTTGCATAAAAACCTAAACTCTTAGAAATTTTATAAATAGAGACAGTAATGCAGCTCTTGAGGACCATCCTGCAGAAAGGAATCATATCCCACAAGTCTTTTCAAAAAGTTGATTCCTAGTACTTGGACCCTATAATATGAAGCTAAGTTAAAATTTCTCCCTTTTTTGAGGATAGAAAGTCACATCTGTATCAAATACCCTGTTGGTTTAATGGTTGACTGTGTAAACTGATCCTCTGCGTTTATGGAGCCTCCTAAAAAAAATCAAAGAAATCTCCTGGAGCTTGGCGAAAAGGAGGAAAGGCCACGCTAGTCAGAATAACTCCTATCAACTGAATCCCTCAGAGGAGGGAGGGACGTTGAACAGAAAAGAAGGGAACTCATTGGATAATGTCAATTCCAACTGTGATATGGTAGAAGTCATGAATGCCTCCATGTTGATTATTACTGAACACAGCTGCATGAAGACAATTTGAGCAAGAGGCTTGTCAAGAATACAACCCTGCCCCTCACTGCGGTCACTCACAATGTCACAGAGAGCACACACACCTGAAGGTGAAACTCAATCCTTTTACCCAGCCGCTGCAATATAAACTCCTGATCTATTTACAGTACGAAAGGCATCGGTACACTGTCTGATATACAGTCGTCATTATCTTGTGACTAACTGCCGCCAGCGAACAATCTACGCAGCCTCCCTGCTTTGCATTCATTTACCATGACCTCATTTCCAGAGTACATTTCAAGCCACTCAATATTTCATAAGAGTTGTAAGGGAAATGTGTAATATTTACTATCTGGCACTGTGGCTGAGTGTTCCTTATAAAAACAGAAATTCCAGCAAGAGTTTCATCATAGCTCCTTTCTGTGACAAATAAAAATGATCTTTTATAGTTTTATCATGGTTTCATGTTTATTGCCTTTTGTTCACATCCAGTGCAAATGTACTAGGATTTTAAAAACGTATTCAGCTCAGTGATCTCACTTGTTAAGTGACTATAGTTGCGCTGAATGTTGTGAGAACAACACAAAAGATGACATGTGGAAGATTGTGCTGGATCACAAATGACTAGCCATGAGTCGTTATGGCTACACTTGCAAAGTCCACGTGCAGCGACACAAATACACACAGAAGACGCATCATATCGCTCCTGTGCATACTTCCACCTGGCTGAACATCATACAGACCGGTCACCACGCAGCCTGCTTCAGGCTTCCCTGTCGGCTCCCTTTGACAGAAACTGGGCCTGATCAGAGCTCCCTCCTCCTGCTGCATGTGGCCATGTGTCCGGGAGTAACACCCGCCATGTCGACACGGCGCAAACCCACAGTGCTCCACAGGAGCACCCCTCGCTCGCCTGGTCAGTGTGTGAACGTGCAGCGTCAATATGACACGGCCATATGCTCATACCCTCCAATTTCCCCAGTTTGGAGAAAATTCTTAACCACTTCATCTGCGGCGTGACTGAAGCTTTCTGTCACTTTGCCTGTGGTGTGCGTGTCAGTCAGTGTGATTCACGACATTTTGACGCTTCATCAACATAATTGAGGAAGCTGTCACGTTGGCCCCTGAATCACCTTTTCACCGGTGTTTATGACTTGATCGATCCACTGATTCATGTGCATATTGACCCGGTATGCACCGAACCTCTGGGGAGAAACTTAGGCTCTCTGGCTGCCATGTCACATCAGGAGGCAGCGGAGCAGAGAAGAAAGGCAGAGTATCACGGATACACCATGTTCATACACACAGGCTGTGCTGACACTTGCAAGACCAAGTCACCAGTGACAAAACTTGTTTGTGTTTACGCCTGTAAATGTTACAAAACCAACCCTTCTCAGTAGTTTTTTGTTTCGTGATGTAAACACAGGCTTGCCAGAATTTTACTTCAGTTTTTAATTTATCGCAGCACCAACTATCTGCAATGAAAGTGTTGAGGAAGACACCGCTGTGATCACAAGTCACGTTGTGCTCATTAGGTTATTAGTTATGATGCACACAATATTTTCATGTAGATGCATTTACCAACTAACCATTTTAATTAGTTATCAGAGTATTGTTAATTTCTGATGATCATTTCTTTTCAACTTTTAATTTGAAGTTAGAATTACTTAAATCATTTGAATCTGAAATTTTCTTGCAATAGATCTATCACCAAATAACTGCTTTATCATTAGTGATGCAAATATTCTTCATCAAGTCATCTGATTATACTTTTCTCAAAAACCGATTATAATTTGGTGACATAGTTCAAAGTGGTACATTGACACTGTTTATTTAACCAACAATTCAAACCCAAAAATAAGATAAGATAAGATAAGGTAAGGTAAAATAAGATAACCTAATTATCTCCAAAGGGAAATTTGACATTTATTTATTTATCCAGGTAAAATGTTTGAGAACAAGTTCTCATTTGTGAACATGACCTGGTCATGAGGCCACAAGCAGAAATATATAATTCAACATATAAAACAAATATACAAATTAGGGCTTTACGGTGGCAACATTCAGATACACATATTCATTGATACACATGTATCCACACCTGTAAAAATACAATAAAATTAAATACAGATGTATTAAATAAAAATAAGATATAGAAATATAAAAACTAATAATGAATTAGATATTTAAGTTATTACATTTGACAAAGAAAGATCAATCTACCGATCAGTTTTCTCAATTCTACACTGTAGGTTAGGGTAATTATTGCTTTTCTTTCATTTCCACTGACTAAATACCTTGTGTCAAACAATGCATATTTTACATGCATCAATTTTCTTCTCATATGTGTACAAGCCTCATCTGACAGAATCATCAGTACCTTGCACATTTGTGTGGTTTATACATGCAGATTGGCAAAGAACCGACTGAACATGCAGGTGACCACTTGTGTTTGTTTATGCATGTATCTATAATCAAATTACAGCACACTCCTTGCCTGCAGAATAACCTCTGGACCGGTGGTGTTAGGAGAGAGGAGATTAGATTAACTCCTGCTGGGATGCTAATACATTTAGAGGCAAGAATAGAGAGTGAGATTGTGTGTGCAAGACAGAGGAAACTGAAAGAGAGAAGGGACTTAAAAGTCACAAAACTGATGATGATTTCACTCAGGGAAAGAAGGAAGTTGAGCAGAGAACTAACAGGAAGTCTTTTCCCACAAGAGGAAACCTAGTCTTGTTACTGTAAAAGCGGCTGACCTTGTGGCTTCTGTCGGGAAGGAATGCATGCAGAGGAGACAGACAGGGAGATAAACAGGAGCTCGTACAGTACAGAGGATCACCC
>OOFC01014517.1:12151-31489 GCA_900323345.1 Pseudochromis fuscus
ATCCCTCCCTCCCTCCCTCCCTCCCTCCCTCACTTTCTCTCTCACTCGCCCACTTAGTATCATTTCATCTCTCTCTCTCACACTCTCAGTCGCTGTGCTCTGACGGATGGGGATACACTGCCAAGGAGGACTTAGGGGCGAGAAGAGTGTGTTTCTTTTCTTCTCTGGTGTGTTTTCTTTCTCTTCCGCCTGGCTTCCCTCATGAGCTGTTAATTCCAGCCCCGGTCCCGAGGATGAGGAGGATCTATTTGTGAGGAAGACACAACAAAGGAAGAGGGGAACAAGGAGCAACAGGGTGGTAAAATTCTGCGAGCGGGAGTGAGCGAGAACATCTCTTCTTTTTCTCCAGGCTCGTGCAAGGTTAGTAAGGAAAGCTTCTTATCGTTAAAACAAAGAGCGTCTGCTGCTGCTGTTAAATCTCTATTCTTTACTTTTATTTCAAACAAGATGTTTTCTATTCCAAACATTTCATCTTCATGTGCTTTCCATCGCTCTTTGAGGGATTCAATTAATCCTCCTCAGTGAGCAGTGTTTCTAAATTGAAAACATTTTCTTTATCACAATCAAAAGTCCCATAGTTACATTTTGTGTCTTTTTCATTCAGCAAGTCTCCAGTCTGCTTTCTGAAGTTTCCCTGCAGGTCAGCGCTGCTGTGTAATTTCCCCAAAGGTACACAGTATGATTCTCAGGTGGAGTCTCTTCTTTGGCAAGGTAGCAGAGAGTGAGATGCAGGAAAAGGCGAGGATAGCTCGCAGTCGCCGCCGCTCCTCAGCCGTCACTTTACACAGGAGGCAATTAAGCAGGATTGGCAGCCGACGCTGCCGGTAACTTGGAAACAGGCGTGTGGGAGACGCATGGTGGCACATGATAGGATTTAGGTGAGAGAGGAGCAGGGGAAGAAGGAGATTCCCTTTGTTCATTCACACAAAAGCCTGTTCCTCTGTGAAAAATCCTGTTCTCGCCTGCGTGTGTGTGTGAAAACCGGCCCAGGGGCAGCAGTGATGAGCTTTTATTATTTTACACGACAGTGAACATTGTTCGAGTATTTGTACTCTGAGGGCATGCGCACAAAAAGTGTTTGTGTGCTATGTGTGCGACTGCATGTGTGTTCATACGTGCACAGGGATGTCACAGAGTCTCTGGTGTGTATTGGAGGTGGGGAGTCTCTTAGGTGGACTCCTCACCTTTAATTACCAGAATTGGAAGAAATTACTCACACTTTGAACTGAGTCAAGCAAAGGGAGAAATGGAAAGAAGTAATGTAAACATCATGGCTCTATTTCAAATATTGTGATCACTGTATGAACCAGTGAATGAGCAGTTTTACAATTTACATGATAAACAAGCTCCCCAAGGACCCTGCCTTTGTTCAGCCTGTATTTACTTACTATGTGTGACTGAAAAAGTCTCCTTGAAACCAATTAAGACCCATGCTGCTCACGGTTTGGCACAAAGCCCCTTTTGCAGCCATTTTTCAGCGTGGATAAGATAAGTGTGCTTGGAGACGGGAAGGTTGTCCTCTAGCTGATGGCAACAAAGGCCCCTGGTGCAGGGTTAAGCCAGATGATGAATGGTGAAGTATTTTAGATATTCACTGTTGGGTGGAGGGGCAGTCTGATTAAAAATGTATTCAAGAGGAGAGCAGGGAACAGAGTATTGTGTTGTTAGAGTGTAAACACAGGTGGAAGCATGGCAGGGCCATTATTCCGGACTGTGTGTTTTGACACAAAAGGAGAGATATTGCATGAGCTTGAGTTGTCCGTGTTTTCAACACAGTGACAGGAAAGTGTTTCAGTGTTTCAGCAGGATGTGTTTATACAGGAAAAGGATCATTTGGCAGCAGATTTGTGCTGCGATTGTTCATTTTTGTGTGTTTCGTCTGATGTCTTTATGTTTGTGTCACATTATCACAGTCACCTCTATAGGAGTGACTGAACATAAGTGAGGTCAGGACAGTCGGTTTGGCAATCCGTCATTAGTTGAGTACTATTTCCCGTGTCACCTTGTCTCAGGCACACACACACTCACACACACACACACACACACACACACAGAGCCACTGTACTGAGCTTCAGAGTTATACTGAGTCCATCAGCGGCACGCAGGCTTTCCCCAACTACAAGCAGTCAGTGACATTGAGAGGGTGTTGATGTGGTGCACACACTCTCATGTCCCCCAGGCATATGCACAAATACACACACATACACGCAGAAAGGGAGAATAGCACATACAGCTAGCCCATAGTACACACACTCACATCAGGGGAGGTGGAGCAGGGAGAGGCGTCGTGACCGGTGACTTGGCAGAAGCCCTCAAGGTGAAAATTTTAAGTGAGGAGCATTTCAAATTCAGAACAGATGATCAAACTGGTGTCAAAACTGTAGAGTAGCTGGCGGCACCAGATGCAGACAATCTTTTGGCAGAGAAAGAGTTTTTGGTGCCTGAATCTCAAACATAAAAGTCAGAGGTGCAGAGCTGAAATTAATACAACGGTGGTTATCGTCATCTCACGGATGGTGGTTCTTATCACGGTCCAGATGAGGCAAAAAAAACAAAAAAAAAACCGTTCAGCTATACTGAGCTGCACTTTCTGTTTGACTATCATCACGGTACACCTAATCCTGCCGTATATCAGAGTGCCGACAGAGTGGGTTATTTAGGAGTGAACACAAACTGAAACAGAGTTTCAGAGTCTATCTTTGGTCGTGGTGAAATTGAAGTCCCCAGTTTATCACTCACAAACAGAGGACAATTTTCAACTGGAAATTGAACATTCAGCCAGCTTTACACCTGCGTATTCCCACATTTCTTTAGCGTAAAAGATTGAGTAATAGAAAACAAAACACTACTTAGCTTGTTTACTATTACACACTACCACCATACTAAATCTGTGTGAGCCAAGAACCTACGTACTAGTTCTTTATCACTTGTGGAAAGCATGGCTTTCATTGTATTGACTTGTTTTTTGTCTCCCACTCACTGAAATCCAACATAAACACATGAATATGCCTAGAACAACAGGAAATGCAAACAAGCACAAATGCACAGAAAAGCTCCACACAGGTCAGCAGTGCTGCTGATGAAGCAGGCTAAAAGTGAATGACCCGGGTTTAGGGCACATTTGAGGTCTCTGTGTGTGCTTGACACGTAATTCCAGCTTGAATTGTGTGTATGAGCCGTTCTGTTACGTACAACAACTTTATGACTTTTTCTTAAACACTTTCTCACTTTTCTTCAACTTCTCAGTTTCTATTTTTGGCAGTGCTTTCCCAGTTGACCTTTCTGGACACTCACAGACTTCAGCAAATGATGAAATTTGCATCATTCGGACATGAAAAGCAGAAAATTTGCCATTAGCGTGGGAGCTCTGCAGTACCACTTACTGACCACAAGGGACAGACAGTAATTAATAAATGAATGAAGCTGAGTTCATACCAAATAACTGTCAGTCAGAACCTGTCAGTGGGATTGGTCCCCTCCCTCTCACCCGCTGTAATTTTGTTTTATCATTTTCACTGCTGTTCTGACATGTGGTTCATTTGCTTTCCTTATCAAAGCACAGCTTCATATCACGTTGGTACCCGTTTGACATTTGTAGACAATCAATCTACAGGTGGATGAGGCCACATCAGCTCAACAAAAGAGAGAAATAACCACATAAAACCAAGGATCTTCTACAAAAAGCTGCCATTAACATTACAAATAATTGTAGGTAATGATGATTCCTATTCATGATTAAAGATGTTGATATTTCTGTGCATTGTAAAACGGTGAAAATGAAATTTTCTAGAGGCCAAGATGAGGTCACCCAAACCTGGTGAGTTTGGAGTTACAATTGAAAAAAAAGTACATTTTAGAAGCAGTTTGACATGTTTTCCTAATGAAATGCTAATTGATTACTAAATTGGTGGCAGCAAACTTCCTGACAATTCCCTAATCCATTATTCAGTTGCATTTCTGATGATTTTGTGAGGCCTGTTGTCTTTAGGGGCGGCTGTGGCTCAGGTGGTAGAGTGGGCTGCCTGTGAATCGTAAGGTTGTGGGTTAGATCCCCGGCTCCTCCTGTCCACATGTCGAAGTGTCAAGACACTGAACCAATGGTGGCTCGCGCCTTGCGTGGCAGCACGGTAGCCATTGGTGTGTGAGTGTGTGTGTGAATGGGTGAATGAGTTGCCTTGTAAAGTGCTTTGGGACCTAGCTAAGGTCATGAAAGCGCTATATAAATGTACTCCATTTACCATTTACCATATATATTGCTCACAATCTAAGAATGACATCAGTGATATTACCATGAACTTTACCACAATAATCTAAACATGACTCAAAAAATCAGCTTGAAAGTGAGAAAGTGCAGCACTGATCTACTTTTGTTTGCACATCTGAACAGAACAAAGGCTTTTATCTGATGTTCGGAGTGCACTGGATCCCCCTCATCCTCGCCACCCACCCCTCCAACAAATCACATTGAACAGCTTCCAACTGAGAGTATAACTGATTAATAACACCAACAGCAGCAGTGGCAGCCAAATAATTACATTCTCCAGCCCAAAATAAACAGCAGCGTGTCGTCACTCTGTGAGCACAGAAGTGTCTTGTTTTCCGATCTGCTGTGCGGAAAACTCTGCATTCATTTGCTTTATCTGGTCTGGTACTGACAACTCTCTCTGAAGGGGTTCACACTGAGTTCCCCTGCCCTGGGCTCAGCTCTGTGCATGTGTGGGTGCTCAGTGTTTCTATACACTGTGCTTTAATTTGCATTAACTCCACATGCATACATGCTTGTGTTCTCGTTAGAAAGCGGCAGAGTTAGAAAGAGAGTGTGAACCGCGAGCGAGGGAGAGGTGGAAGAAGCAGGTTCCTTGATGAAGCGCTGATGTTGCCTTTGATGCCAACTTCCCCAACATATCAGATTCTGGCGAACAGATGATAATCTAGCCGAGGCCTTTAGAGCGAACGCACCGTCTCTTCTCATCAGCTGTATGCATTCACTCTCCATGTGGCCCACGTTGTTCGCCACTGCTGTAACCATCAGATGCCTGAGGCAGAAAGCCAGGCCTCCCATTATACTGTCAATGCTAATATCAGTAGCCTGCCTGCACGTGCTAACTGTATGCATCATGACCCCTTTGAGCGTACTGTAACACTTCTCTTCTCAACACTCACACAAGTCAAAACACAAACATGGCTGCACTTTTTTACTCCCTGCTGATAGTACAACCCATTTAAATGTTGTTTGTTATATCTACATGTTAATATGTCAAAGTGCGTTTGTTTTCACCCTCATTTGTGTTGCTCTGTAATGTTTCTTTTGAGAGAGAGAGAGGAAGAGGAGGGGGGGAAGGAGGGAGGGTGCATTTAGCTACAGAAAGGTATTTCTTCTATTTGTGCATCTCCTGAAATTAGAGGCTGAAGGAATAATCAAATAACAGACAAGCTGTTGAAATTCAGACGCAGGTTCACCCTGTGGCTGTTTTGAATATTAATGCAGTATTTGCTCTGTGTGTGTGTGTGTGTGTGTGTGTGTGTGTGTGTGTGTGTGTGTGTGTGTGGTCCACACAAAAGGGAAGAAAAATGACTTTGACTCAAGCTCCTTTGAGCATTAACCCAGCTGAAAGGGTTAAATCATACATGAATGATCATTCACACGAGGACAAAAGAATACAGGGAATATATTTTGTGGATTGGACCAATTATGCAAATTGTATCTGTGGTTGTTCATTTCCACACATACAAATAATCAATCTGTGTATTGTATTTCCCTCAGTGCAGCTAGTTTCTTAGGAGTTCTTAAAAAGCGTAATTGAGGAAGAAAGGTCCGGGAGTCTTTTCTCCAGAGTGATTTTAAAAAGAGAAAAAACCCTCAGAGGAAAATCAGAATATTGACATATTGACATTTAAATCTTTATGCATGACCCAGCACTTTGTCAATTCTCATTATTTGGTGTAGCTGCAGCTGACCTTTGACCAGAGCTTGGTCCTCTGCTGCAGTTAAGCCTTTCAATTTGTTTTCAACTTTCAGTTGACTTGTTCAGCTGCATCACATCATTCATTCACATGTGACTAGTAGTAAGTGGACACTTGTAATGAACACCAGTAATGTAATTCTTTCTTCAGTGATTAATTATTTTCTTACCTCTGATACAACAGAGGCAGACAGCCCTGTAGTTTCTTGCATTTTTGTACAAGAAATCAAAGCAAAAAAGTTGACATCATGAAGTTGGGAACAAAGCCCTTTATTTAGTTTCACCTTGAGGTGTGGAGATTTAAAGTCACTGCTCACCAGGAGTAGCAGCTTTCCACTTGCAGAGTAAACTGTACATAAGAGGAGCTGTGTTTCTTTACACACTCTGCATGCTGTCATATAAAAGAACATTTACTCTCACAACCAAACACAATCTGCTCTCAAACTGGTGTGTCTTGTAAAAGAACGGCAGACAGAGGGACAGTTTAAAGAAAAATAAAACAAAACAAATCTTCATGAAAATATTCTTACTGAAGTGACTCGTGAAAGTTGCTTCTGTCACAGTGAAGCCCTTTGGTCTTGATAGACAGCTTTTGATTTTATCTGCGGTGTGAGTCCTGCAGTTTTAATGAAGGTATCCGGTTTGTTTCCTGGTGCTGCTTTACATTTGCCTCAGTGTAAAATCATTCACAATCAAAGGTAGAAAGACCGAGTATTGAAATATCCAGCTTCCATATACAACCATACGTTTGGCTGACCTTCCTTACTGAGAGACGTTAGAGGGAGAGCAGCTGTGACTGACAGCTGGGACTATGGGACCTGAACAGTGACCGTTATTACAGGTTCTGAAAATAAACTTTGGCACTGAAAACAAAACCTGAACTGCAAAAAGAAACACTGGCTTAAAACACTGAAACAAAAGAAAAGCAACAGTAATGTGGAAAAAAGTATTGGCCCTGAAAAATGAAATGAAAAATTACAGCTTTCAATAAAAAATGAAGTTGAAACTTTCAGTGTTAAACTTGTGTCTCAAACACAAATATGATCAACATGGACTTAGGATGGCTGCTGCTCTCTTCAGCTCAACCAATCACTGTTAATGCATCTGTACAGAAAGTCACCACACACCAGACTGAAAACCCAGGATGAAACAGATTCACCTGGAGCTGATTATCTGAAGTATCAAGAGCTCAAGGGGAAGGGATGTTCATTTATCATCTGGATTTAAATAATTTTTCACTGTTTGACCATGAAATTAAAATTTTATTTTCTCATTTCATTTTGACCTTTTTTTAAAATTCTGGCGTGTTATCATGATCACATTCATCAGGGTTCTTCATATGCTGAGTTTCTTTTCAATCAGATATTTGCAGTATCCATATAATTTACACACTGTGGTGTTAATGTCAGTCATCCTGAACTGCTGTCCACTACTACTGCCTGACAAGATGGCACGAGTTAGCAGTGGCTGCCATGAGCTCAGGTGGAGCTCCCATAAGCACAGTCACATTTCACATCATGTTATCAGACTACCATCCACAGTTTACAAATTACAGTCAAATTTGGTATCATTTTTTGCTCGTGTTGGCTCCAGAGTTAAAACTAAAAACTGCTACGACTAGAAAAAAACCCCACAAAAAACGGAAGTAAATTTTTGGTTTGTGATTGTAAAAGACAATAAGATAATAAAATTCCAAGTTCAAACAGCAAAACAATAAACAACTGTTTAAAATGCAGTTTTAATAGATACTTGTAATTTTTCTATGCTTGTTGTGTTTTGTTTCTCACAGCCATGTTTCAGTGCCAGTTCTTTCTCATATTTTTTTGTACCACTGCATCTTGTTTTAATACAAGTGTTTCAATGCCAGTGTGGCCTTTTCAGTTCACATTTTATTTTCATTGCCAGATTTTCTTTTGCTGCTCTGGTCCAACATGGTAGTGAACGTAGGGTTAAACGCTGATGTCTGACACTGGCTGTTGATTACAGAGCCGGAGGTGCAGCAGAGCCTCTGTCACTTTGGCTCAGATGTCCAACAGATAGAAAAAGCTTTTATCACCAGATAAAAGGAGCATGTGGAGGTAACAGTTTAAATGCATCAACCTGTACAGTGTCAACAAGAAGTGGCAAGTGGGAGGACTGAAGGACTAGCAGGGCACGCAGCCCCTGGATTAGCATGAAGATGCTCACTTTATTCTTGTTGTTGCTTTCTTACTAAGCAATACAAATATGGTTAGTCTTCAACTCAAATGTTTAGACAGAAAATCAATGAAAATGTTTTCTGAGCCTGTCATTGCCACTGTTGGCCTGTTGAAGCAGTGAAGCGTATTTAATCAAATAAAAAGCAAAAGTTCAATTCACGGCTTTTCAACCACATCTCACAGTAAAGAGGGGTGAAAGTATTAAGTATTTTTAGTTTTTCAACAATTTGGAAAAATTGCAAAATTGTAAAAGTAGGATCAATGCATCCTCTGCTGTCATGTAGTGACATAGGCTCTCACTGTTTCCTTGGTGATGCTTGCATGTTGCATGGTTTCCAGGTTGACCAAAGGCAGCCGCTGAATACTACATAAAAGTGGCCGTTACCTCAGTGACGTGTGGAAATGTTTGGTTTCGTGAGATCTGTCGTGCAACAGACCACTGCTCTGTGTAAAGTTTGTAGAAAGTCGGTTAGAATCAAATAACCCACCTGTTTCACCTGAAACAGCAGCATATGGCAGAATGGGACCAATGTGCATCAATGAGTGCACCAATGAGATGAGCTCCTGCCCCTGTTGCAAAGGTGCAGCTAAGAATTGACAAGGAATTGACGAGGAAATGACCAGTGTTGGAAATTCATATCGGGAAACATGTGACACCCATTTACACGATGCTGAAAACAATCGAGTATGAACCACCAAGTAGTATTATTTTGCAGCATTGACCTGTTTGTACAACAAAACCCAAGAGAAGATTACTGTGCAGCAAAGAGAAAGTGGTGATTCAATCTACCACACCTGATCTGACCTACAGAACCAGACAGACTTTAATGAGCCTCCATATATCTTGTTTATATAAATCGTTTGTTTAAGTTTGTTTGTTCTTCTTTTTTGATGGTTTTTTTTTTTAATTTTTAAAAATTATTTCTAGATATTGCAGATGGCATAAAGCTTTTATGAAGAAAACAGTCTTTGATATCTGTTTAGTTTTAAATTCATATAGACAGAAAAAACTTCAATTAAATTGTGAATCTTCCAGAACACTGAAAATAAATAAATAAGGATTTAACTTGTTGCCCAGCCATCATTCTCACTGAGCTTAGTTATAAGAACACACATATATGAGCATCACTGTAAATATCAAACTGAAGGATCTGCATTCAGACAATTGTCTTCTTAAGGAGGATTTACAGTATACATTATTATATCTTTAATATTGAATTCTCTAGTCCGTCTAAAGATTGCAACATTTAAAAGGGAACAGAACAATGAAAGTAAAAGTACAGCTTGGCTCCTCTGTGTGAACAGTGCAAATCTCTGGGGTTTGTCGTCCTCACTCCTCACACAATTCATTCCTTCGGCTTTCTCTCTTTTTGCTGGTTGTGTGCCCACCTCATCGTTAAAAACAGAATAAAAGTCACGCTGCCATTGGTACAGAGCAGAAAACGAATGAATGTGGATAAAAGCTGTGTGTGTCTTTGGGAGATTACACTTTTGTCTCTTAAGTCACCTACCACTGAGCCAGCAGCTTCAATGAAGACACACATCCACAAAACAGGGTGTCAGCTCTGTACATGTGTGTGACAACTTGTCTGTGCTAGCACATCATACATGTATGTGCTCACCAGGCCCAGGGAAATGCTATATAAAGCCCCACTATAATCCATGAGTCATTATGGTCTCAAATGACTGTAATTTTTGATTCACTGTGTAATGTAATGGCTCACTATAATCCTTCTCTCCAATAATGACTAATAATTTGAATAGGCACAATAATCTTGTCCACATATTATCAGTGAATAACAGCAGGTGACTCCGCTATTGTTCATTTTGATAATAAAAAAAATCCTTCCACAGTCTCAGAAATCAACTCAATACCTTCTTGTAGAGATGTGAGAATTTTTACCTCCATTAGAGCGTAGGCCTGAACTCCGTGGCATTCAGAGAGCATTTCAGGACATAATAGGAAGTTATTATTCTCTGATGATCCGCCAAACTTATGCAAACCGAGGTGAGTTCATTCCCCGCGGGTCAAAACCAGGACAGCCTCATTAATGAGGTGCAATCCCACCATGATGGCCAGTCAACCAACACTTCCAGTAACGATCGCTGGAACGGCCCACAAACAGTACCTCACATTTTAAGGTTTTTCTAACAGGCTGTATAAACCGGCTGCCAGAACACCATTAGCATTTGGATGCTGAGCAGCGTGGAGCATTATCCGCTCTCATCTGAGATATTCTCGGCCACACGGAGTGAGGTCATCAATGACCGCCGCCCTCCATGACCTCTGTGGCCTCAAGGTGTTTGTGAGATCTCCAGGTCTTTATAGTGTATCAGCCATGGCTATTTTGAGGCAAAGTTGTGTGGGGCTTGGTTTGGAAGTGTCAGACCTCATCGGACAGACTTGTGTTTTATGAGGGTTATCTGAGGATCGACCCACCCACCTCTGTAATGTTCAGTGTGCTACTTTTGGATCAGACATGCTTGTAAAAGTCACTGTGGATTAGAAGTTTTCTATTGATATTTTCAGGCAGTGTGGGTTGACATGGGGAACACAGCACTTGTAAAGGAAGGTGGTCTTTCAGTGACATAATGGACGAAGGCATGGAGTCAGTTTTTTTTCTAGTATTTGAGTACTGATGGTACTCTAGCCTTGAAATAAAAGTACAAATCTCCATGTAGTTGACTTCACTGACAGTTGTAGTCTTTGGTTGGGTGGGGCAGAGGTCCTGCTTCATTCACTCATTTGCAGTTTTAAAGGAGATTTTCCTCCTGTGCCTCATCCTGGGTTTTACTTTGCACTGGTATAATGTAACAAAAGAGCAATCATCCATTATTTCTTGAGCAATCTCTTAAAAAGAAGAAAATGAAAGGGCAAGCCTGAAGTGGTTATGTTCAGTGTGTCTTTTAACTCTCTCACCTCCAGCAGACGCTTTGTCCAGAAAACCCATTCATATACATTTCAATTTTAGCATCACACAGATGAGGATTTCTGACTGTGTATTTTTCTTGCAGGACAATGTGTGTGACAATGCACAAAACCCAACAATAACTACACCTCGGATGAGGTTTATGATTTTAGGTTTGTTAATAAGCAGAGCTGCCTCTGTGCCATGGAGGTCTGAGTCAACCGACAACATTAATGCAGGCCATCGGGAGACAACAAAGATTAGCACACTCATGTGTTTAAACTGTAGTTTTGTCATGCATAACTGTCCCATGTCATGATTTTCTCTTTCATTTTTGATATTCCCACCGGGCTGTTCGTCTGAGGGTAGAAGCTATTTTAAATCCAGGGTCAGGCGGATGATGACTGGGAACATTTCCAAGAGAAACCAAATGAGCCCAGAGTCGGGTGTTAAAGCAAATCCAAACAAACAATGCTGGCTTGTGTCTGGGAGATACTGTCGTGTCTGTCTGCATTACAGACACCAAAAAGTCCACGGGATATGTCTCCCAAACCCCAGAGCCAAAACAAGTCCAGTTATTCTGCATGAGTCACAGTCCTGCTAACAAAGAAAAGGGAGTCTGAGTGCCAACGTGCTGATGCGTTGACAGATGAGGCCTGTGCTGCCTTCAGGCGCCGCAGAACCTTGATGGAGCTGCAAGTGTTGGGAGCTGCTGCAGAGCAATTCCTGGAAGGCTTTTTGTGGCCTCGAAAGTGATTTAACTACGACAGCTACTGGATCTCTGTGACATTTAGCAGTCAAACCCCAACAACACCCAGTCCTCTGAGTCGCTTGATCAAAGCAGACCTCACACCAGGGAGATATGAAAACACCAGAGATGCTGCTCAAGGACAGCAAACTCACATCAAATATCAGAGAGGGATGAAATTAATCCTGACTGTATTTATATCAATACACGATCTGTCAGCTGCTTATAAACCAGTTAATCTATGACTTCTTACATAATGAAATAAAATAATAATATATCTTATAATTGCTTATTTAATCTGACCAAACACTCAGGAGATGTAAAAACATACCAGAGCAGTTACTAAATGGAAGTTGTTAGATTGTTATGTCAGCAATTGTTTCCAAGATTAAGTAGCCGAATAAGTTTGTCTGAAGTTTTATGTAAAAAAGATGAGAAATAAAAAACATTAATATTATTATAGGTAGCGTACTGTATTTTCTTTTAATTCCTTAAAAATCCTCCAGTCCTTATCCCTGATCTGCACTCTCACGATGACTAAAACGCTCCAGTACACAGAGGCCTCGTGGTGACATTTTTTTGCCAATTAGGTTTGAAAGATATTAAACAAAGAAAAGCAGCAAACATGTGAGTCGAAGATGCAATGTTGGAATTTTTTTCTTGTAAACTAAAGAAATAATCACGTAATGAATTTTCTCTCTTCTAAATGATTAATCTGGTAATAGCTAGAAGAGTCTGTTTTAAAGGTTTTATTGATTGATGACCTTCGCTGTTCATTCTCTTGCAAAGGCACATGTACCATCAAATGAGGTGGATTCATTTATTCTGCATCACATGTAAACAAGATCTTTGTAGATCTGCATTGAGGCTCCAAGAATTCTCATCCCCAGCTGACTTTAAGACCTTGATTGTATAATGAATTCTACTTATTAGACTCCAGTAGCTGTCTCATTAGCTGCCTCTCCCCTCTCTGCATGCATATATTTATCGCCACGCAAAAATTACTGATAAGAGAATCGCCCTGTTAAATTCTCATTTGGTCAGGAATAGAGTTTCTCCTGCGAGCTACAGTACGATACAAATCTCCCGGGTATTTGTGGTTAAAGCTAAAAATAATGGATCCGATTTCTTCACCTTTAATAGTTGTGATATTAGTTGCTTATTCAACTTGAAATGAGGCTGGAGCAGTGTAGCGAGGTTAAATGAGCAATGCTCAGATCTGTTAGGATCCACTGCTGGGGGAGATTTATTTCCAGATGGATGCTGATACTGCCTTCTGCAGAAATATCCTCTGAAAGCCTTCCTACAGTAGATTGCCTCAAACAATGTGATGCTGTGCTGCCATTTCTGCAAGGTATTACAAAGCTCTACATACAAAAACAAGTTGAGTTAATATTCTGGTTAGTCCTGCGAGTCGGGGGTGGGGGATTTTCAGACAAATACGTCTATTATTTTCCAATCTGCCGGTGTGATCCAAATTGATGATGAATTGAGGGCGTGAGACAAAGTGAATGTAGGAGGCAGAATGGTTTCCATCAACATGACAGCTCCCAGCAGGTAGAGACCGAGCGTGCCTACAGCAGATGGAAGTTTGATTACAGTTCCTCTCTCATCTTCTGCTTGTGTTAAGCTAACAAAGCATTACCAAGTCAAAAACAGAAACAGACCACCCATGCAGCAAGGTAGCTGCGCTGCACAATAGCCGAGCCCATTATGCTGCTATACTGACCAAACGCTCCACAACAAGCTCTATGGCAACCCTGCTGTCTGTTTCTTTATCGACTGTATTCACCGTACTGCACACTACACTGTGGGTAATAATTAGTACATGCTACGTTTTTCTCTGTGTCCTTTGTGACGTAGCTGTCTCCCAGACGACACCAAGCTGCTAGACCAAAACATGTTGCTGCTGCTGCCTGCAAGCTTTATTTAGAATATTTGATCTGGAAAATTTATTCAGGTGACAGATCACATAAAACAAAGAAGAACCTCTGTTCATCAGTCAAATTTATGTTGAGCTCTGAGCCCACAGTAATACAAGACAAAGACCTAAGCAGCTGTTTCAGTGCTTCATCAGTTTGTAATGGAAAGACACCACATCAGAAACACTGGAAACATTTAGAAGTAGTTGTGTATCATGTACCCAAATGATTAAATGAAATAAATCCTGTTGTAAAATTTTATGTAAATTATTGTGTATTTTTATTTATTTATAGGATTGTTTATTTATTTAATTATTTGTATCCTATCCCTATTATGATCATATACTGCTTTGTAAATTTAAAATAATGGGGCAACTTGTCAGAACCATCCGGAAAAATAATAAAATGAAATGTAATTCAGTACTTTAAGTGTTTACCAGTACCATACAGTGGTATTATGGAGGTATCTGATTGGCCAGATTTGTCTTCTTCAGACATACAGCCTGAGCTGTAAAGCACTTATTTCTGCCTTTTTGTTTCTGAGTGATTCTCGAGTATATGTAACTAGCAGGCAAAAGTAATGTCTTGCAATACCCACAACTCCACCCCTGACACATGCTGCACTACAGTCATCTCTTTTACTGACCCAGGCTGCCACTTTTAACTCACAGACACACTATTCACTCTTTTATGCCAATGATAATCAGCAGGTCAGAGCTCCAAATCTCCCAGCGTGGGCTCATAACCTAATGAAGCACTGTAGGGCTTCTGAGCGAAGCTCTACTGTTATCAAAAGTGAATGAAACCCAATTTATTATGATGACAGTCAGAGGGACCATCAATTAGGCACCGGGCTCGTTGCAACAGAATACTGATCAGCATTTGGATGCAAGCCCGTCGACAGACCCACAGTCGCTTAACTGGTGCTCACTCATCCCCCGTGTGAAGTGGAGGGTCTCATCTCTAAACTGTACTTCACTCCTGATGCTCACGAACTCGTGCGTTTTAGGGTGATTGATAATGCACATTAACATGGATAAAGGGCCAGCGTAGCAACAGAGAGTGTATTTGTGCGCTCGGAGGAAAACCTAATAACGAGGCACAGAGGGTGCATAAAAATTCAGCTACTATTATCCGGACAAGAAAAAAAAACCCAAAAAGGTTATGTGAATACTCAAAATAACAGGCATTAATGTTTCTTCTAAAAATAAAGCCAAGCTGTAGAGAGAGAGAGAGAGAGAGAGAGAGAGAGAGAGAAATGTAATGTCGTGCCTTTACAAACTTGAAAGCTTCTTAGATGAAAGACACTGCAGGCCAAAATAAATAAATAATGATTTTTAGAAAGCAGAATAATGTGTCACATACTTTGAAGTTAATGTCTGAACAAAAAATAAGACTTGGACGAGGATGTTCATGACACAGGCCTAGCTTATCACCGTGCGTAATCTTCAACTAGCCCAAAAATCTTCCACTGCACTTTCCCCTCGTCAAACTTCTGACAGATTTGGGTCTCCTGCTGCGCTGCCATGAAAAGTGTGTTGTTAGATTCACAGTGGTTGCTGCAGTAATTGGTCACTTAATATTTTCTTCTCCTCTCAGGCGAAAGTGAGTAACAAATAAACGAGCGTTGTGTGCTTTTGATGACCGTAAGAGTTTGTTAATTTAATGCACATTTCCTCTGCTGACAGCGTCTACATTTACTCGAAGAGTGGTACGAGTGTTGCCGTGGTCTTTATGTATATTTTAGTCTGATCTGAGACATAAACAGCAAGTAGCTAGGCCCTCCATCTGCGTTGCATGCCTGTTCAGCTGGCCAGTATGTTCTATTTTCAGCTATGCACTGTGTGTACTACGCTGTGTGCTCTGTCTGCATGCACTGCTGTGTATTTACAGTACATGTTCTGCTTCACTACCATCAGGCTCATTACACAAACCCTTCAACGTTCACATCTTCTTTGCAAACAACCCCTGCGCCGTGATGAAGTGAACCTTACCCCCTTTTATAGGCTGTACAGCCTGGGGAGTAACGTGACAATAATGTGACACCATGTGACACCATGTGAAAGTACAGGGAAAACCAAGGAATAATGTATATAAAATGTCTTGTAAAAGACCACAGCAGCGGGAAGTTGGTTTGTAGGGTAGGGGGGCTGTGAAAGGATGGGAATCCGTGGTTGTACCTCGCATGTTGTCATCTGACAGTACACTAAAGCTCTCACAAGAAATGAAAAGAGTGGAAAAAAAGAATATGAAATGCCACTCTAACAAGCCTCGTGGGACTTCAGCTGCTTGGCTCTCTGAAGAGGGAACAGCTTTTCTGATCAAAAATGCTTTAAAAAGACTCCAACAGAAACAGCCCGCTGTGCTCCATGTACATATTCTGCCTATATGGTCCGCTGTAGCGACCTGTGTTGGTGTGGTCATGTGCGGGAGCAGGTGGAATAATAGTAACTAACAGTAATTGACAAAGTGGGATTCTCCAAGGTGTTTTACACAGCTTTAGTTTCCTCCAACACATTTGTTTTATCCACTGAGGCTCAATTAAGCTGCCACATATTTTCTTGGTAATACATGATTTCACATTCATATGGTTATATGTTGTATTTTTAACCAGCTTGAGGCTGCTTCACAACCAAAGCGAATCCAACAGTGTATTCTCCTCAGAGTATTGATCAACACGCCTGAAAGCAGAGCAAAGGTCTTCATGGGTTTCTAATTCTTCAGTCTAATCAGGTCTGGGAGATTCCCTTTGTATTGCTGCTGTCTTGTGTTTGTGTGTAAATGTATGCAATGAACAAAAAATATATAGATATATAGATATAAGCCCTCATCTCATGATGATCTCAATGATTTGAGGGTCCAGTGTAAACTGGGACAGCTGGGAAAAATGACAATTATAGTTACTGGTTTTGACAGTGGCTGCTTGTTAACTAGTGGTGTATCATACTGCTGCCAATATCAGTGTCCACTGAAATCTGTTTGGGTCAATTATATTTTGGATAATGTGTAATTATTACAGTCAGATTGAGCTGTCCGTCCCTGGGCTCCTTTCAAATCATTAAAATAAAAATGTGTTTATGCATGTTGGGTATGTACCTGTGAGGATCTCTTATTCAGAGGTCCGCATCAACCAACTTTTGCAACTTTGTGAAACTGACAAACTGTCAGCTGTGCTGCTTTCTGCATCAACTGTCCATGTGAGTAAAGGGTGTAAAAGGCAGAAGTGCTTCTTTCTGCACAAACAACCTTCTCAACCCGTACAGATCAGCTCTGTATTTGCAGCAGTACAGGCAGTGTGATTTCAGATATTCTCTAATTATTTCCATTATAGGTCTATCTCCTTTCTAAATAACTATATAATATATACTTTCTAAATAAAGAAGAAGTGAAGGATGTGTTCATAGTTTTTCCAAGACACAAGGTGTTTCCAGTCAATGTTTTATTTCATTTGACCACAAAATCACATAAGATGCAGAAAGCAATGAAAGCCTCACACCAGGGAACCTGGAAGTATCAAATGTTTGAAAAATATTGTGTGTGACTAATTGAAGCAACTTTTCCAATGTAACTGAAGCAAATTCTGAATGTCTGTGCTGACAAACACTTTCCATATGTGTACATCACAGCTGGTACTGAACACAGTAAATGTGGCAACTGAAACATTCATTGTTTTATTTTATTTTATTTTATTATGTAGCCTGTTGCTGATGTTTTTGCAAGATGACTAAATCGATTACAGTATGTAAAACTTGAACAATGAGCATTATCCATGTATTTCTAGTATATTATATAAGTATATTTTTGGCTCATAAACATGTAAAAGAATCAACATTTTCCAATCTCCCTCCAAATGGAGATTTGTCGGCACCACAGTTGGCACCGACGTCTTGGCAAAACAGCTTGCAAATACTTCAAGAGAAAAGACAGTAGAGTGTGGTGATGCAACATTAAACTGGATGTGATCCACCATTACATTCTTTTTCATCACGAGAAAAAGAACAGGGATGGCCTTCTGCACCCGTGTTGTTACTCTTTATATGTGGTTTCTCATCTGCTGTCAGCTGCCGACAGCTTCTCAATAATTCAGCAGCCAAGTTTTGTAATACTTTCCATGCAGCTTGTGCAGACGGGAGGTTTAAGTTTCTCCACACATACATGCAGCTCAGGCATTCAGTGGTGTCTTTCCAAAGGCAGCTTCTGGTGAAGCCACAAATGAATTTATGTCATAAATATAGGAGGTGCACATCTTAGGAGTTTCAGGAGCAAACACATGCTTGTTAAAATAAATAAATAAATAAATAAACATGCAGACAGGGTAGGTTCCCTTTCTCTTCTCTGTGGCAGACACAGTCACTTTAAGACACAAGGTGGATTCACATTAATTTTGTAAAACTATTGCCAAATGCAAATTATTCATTGATGGAGTTTGTAATAAATTACCATAAACACCGACTTTAACTAATGCAGGGACAGGGACCACTTGTGTGTAATTTCCTCTGATGCTATTAAAGGAATAAATTTGCCAAAGAATAGAAACAAGCGTATCTAAGCAAAATGTGCTGCCACCTCATTAATCTCACTTATCATCAGCGGACGATTGCTATGACGGAGCTTCGAACGCTAACTGTACAGTGATACTGTGGAAGAGGGATTCACAAACTCCCACAATGCATCATTTACGAGCAAAGTGCTCTTCAGCAGTTCTGCAATCAGAACTTTACACCGTGCTGAGGGAGCACATTTGAGGTAATTCATTAAATCTTTGGTAAAAACATCACTTTCTGTAAGAAAAGCATTTTTTCAGTGCATTTGAGGCATTTTCCTTCACTGCAAAGCATAGTTACAGAACCAAATAGCTACAGGCTGTTACTTGGTTTAGTCTCAGTTCTCAGTGAAACAAACTAAACGCTGTATGAGACAGATTTTAGTTAAAAAACAAACAAACATACAGACAAAAAACACTTGAGACATACTGTATATTTAGTACTCTGTTATCTTTCTGCAGTGCAGATATAAAGCCTCAGTAAGTATTCTGTGTTCTAACAGGAAGAGGTGGTCAACAGCTAAGATTAGAGCTTTAATCAAATAACCATGACGCTTTATTTAACAGGTGCATCTTTTTTTTTTAATTAAATCATTTTTCTTTTCTTAAAAATATAAAAATTCTTATAAATATATAACACAAATGTAATATTGAAGAAGCTGGAATATAGTTGATAATCAGTACAAATTATAATTACAATATACATGTAATTTATCATTAAAGAAAAGTACAGTTACACTCCAAGAAAGTAATATTTAATTGTTCCTTTATGGAAACTTTATTATTATTGTTTAAAGTTCCACTGTAATCAATAGCAAGTTTCTTCCTGTTAAGTTGAAGGACTTTCTGAAATTATTCAGAAATTACAGATTAAAAACAAAGAAAAAAATTCATTTGTGTTTTCTGAGAGGGTGGAAGTAGATAAATCTGACACTTAAAAAAACTCGATCAGTCAATTCATCGATTATTGACAAGTTTAGCTGCAACAGTTTAGTCCAATTCTAATGTATTATAATTCTTAGATAAGAATAAGCGAACATGAAACAACTTTAAGC
>OOFC01014519.1:0-21460 GCA_900323345.1 Pseudochromis fuscus
CAGGGTTGATGAATGCTGCTGCAGAAACCGGCTCGGTTGCCCCCTCAGCTGTTTGGCTGCGCACAAGTATTTGGCACAGTCTAAAAACTGGGGAAGGGGGGCGGCGAGGACTACCCTCCACGTGGAGAAGAGCTGATCGAGCTTTAATATAAAGCCTGACGTCGCCGATGTGAACGCCTGTCCTGAAACATACATGTTAACCCCGTGATGGACGCCACACATCCAGTTCACGCAGCTAAATCTCTGCGATGGCTTAATGCTCGGGCCTCCAGCGTGTTGTAATCGAAGCATAAATGAGTAATTATTGCCGCAGCAGACATGTCACTTCTGCGAATCCATTAGTGCAGATGTGTGTCGCTGAAGAGGGTTTGAGGTTTAATGCGGCGAGGCACTCGGCGCAGTCTGGTGCAGAAATGCGGTGTTCACGGTGCGCCTGAGCTCCCTCTGCTCTCTCTGAACAGAAAGCAGGCCAGTTTAAGTATGAGGGACACATCTAAGCTTTCAAGTGGAAATAAAAGCCGGGGCTTATGAAACAATAGTCAGGGCTCTGAACACATGTTGGGAGAGAATTAATGGAGACATCTGAACTCCCTCTGCACCTTACATGCATTAGGATCGGGTTACTGCAGATTATGGGGCAGTGTAATTCTTAAATTATCAGGATGATGAAGTAAATGTGACGCCAACTGGGGTGGAGGTTTGTCTGGAGGTCACGACGTCCAGGTTAGTGATTGAAACATTGGTTCATGGTGTAGATTGTTTGTGCAGCCCCGACCCCTACTGATGCTAATCCTGTGAAGTTTTTAGCTATCACACAGCAGTAAACAGGTATAAGAGTGAATTATTTGCAGGTTTTAAAGATTGATATGATTTGGCGGCTGATTTAACCTGCTCCAAAACAGTGTGTTGCTGACCTCTGATTTTAACATGGATCTTATTATGCACTCACTATAATGGCTACATAAGTAATATTTATTGGTCCTTTGAAGGGATGTCCTGTTTACTTTGTTCAGGAGAAGAATCCATCAGTGGACATTTTCCAAAACCTGAGGATGATATTGTTTGCTGATGACGTTATTTTTTTCAGAAGATAAAGTCCTAGAGCTTTTTTCTTTTATAATATGTCTGAGAAAATGTTGATAATCCCATCAAAAATTAGCACAATTTCAACAGTATCATGCCTCAATTTATCATTTACACATTTGCATAACAACTTACAGATCACAGTGGATCGACAAAGGCACAAAACAGTTAGTCACAGATATCTGAAAAATATAGCATTTCACTTTATGATGAAAACAACTTGTCTAGAAATGGTTATATTTCAGTAGTAATCAACTCACCACATCATACAAACTAAAGTGGGAGCTGGTAAGGACGAAAGTGAATTTACCTTGCCTTGTAAATGGATAAAATGTATATATAAAAATACATACAGGTTGTGGGAAATTGCAGTTGATGTCTTCTATGTAATCACCCGGGCCAGATTGGACCCTCTGGCGGCCTGAATAACGTTAAGCTACGACTGTAGTCAGGAATAGTTAACTAGGTGAACTGCAGTGTAGTAAACTGTTTGTTACAGTTTTGATTCACTGGTGTTTTTGTTTTTTATTTCCTGGAAAGTACAAACTAAACCTGCTTCAGCATTTGGTAGAAATGTAAATTCACAGGCCTGCCCAGCGGAGCATGTTTAACTAACGACTGTGTGTGTGTGTGTGTGTGTGTGTGTGGGAAGATATTTTAGAATGACTAGTTAGTGCTCTGAAATGGACTCTGTAGATTTATTTTAGGAGGTTGGCATAGCATAGCCAGGGGTGCCTCCTTGACCCTGCTTTAGTTCCTGTCTGGACGAGAAGGAAGAGGAGGAGGAGGAGCAGGGCAGGGGGCATTCAGAGCCATGCAGCTAATAATAACCCGAGCCTGAAGGGAGCATGCTGAGGGTCCCCACCCCCCTCCAATCAGCCATTCAGCCCAGCACCCAGCCTCAATTAGGGCACTAAAGCGATCAATATTACAACAAACTGCTTCTCCAGACTGGAAGCTGTCTTTGTGACAATGGGGCCCTCAGACAGGCAGACAGGGCCGCCCCGTCTCCAACCCTTCCTCCACCTCGCCCCACCCCTTTCCTCCACTGTGTGGCAGGTTTTGAATTGAGATGAGATGAAAGATGCTGAGAAAAAGCCAGCGACAGTGTGCTGACTGCTGAGGATCACTTGGAGCTTGTGTCCAGGCTGTAGAGCTACAGCTGCTGCTGTTTGTATGCTGGCACTGCTGTGTCGCTCGGTGGCTAATTCGCACTCCCCGGTGGGTTTAGTCACTGTGCCCCAGCTGGAGGAGGCTTTTGGGGTTTGGTTGTATTTTAGGGGTCACTACCTGGACCCGACGTTGGCTTTCTCCTTAGCATCCCACCTGCTCACTCTCCATCCCGACCACCAGGCTGCTCTGACACCCTTCACCCTCTGAAACATCAGCCTGTGGGGCATCTGTGGACAGCTGCATTTATCTCAGCCTCACAGTTCAGTTTGCTGGGAGTGTTGGGAAGTGCATTTATTCTCTGACACGATATATATATATTTATATTTAGAAATGTTCCCTTTATTTTCCCTTTACCCTTTCATGCTACTTATACTGCACCACTATCAAATAAAATGTGTTGCTTTTTTGTCTTCTGCATGTTTATTTAACATCCTTACTTACTGATTACTTTAAAGATCTCACCTAATCAGCAGAAATATGATGCATTATCGTATAATGAAAGAAACTCAGCAACATTGATGAATTAAATACAACAGTAAATGTTGTGTTTTGCAAAAAAACTGCAGTTCCTCAAGTGTCCACTTGGGCTCCAAAAGTAAATCAATCCTATAAGCCCCAATGATAAAAGTAACAATAATAAACTTTATGTCTATAACATCTGGAAAAACAAGTTTACAAAGTGCTTCACAAAGAGAATGCAATCAATAAAAACAGTGTTAACAGTTGACAGTAAAATAATAAATCTGGGGAGTAAAGAAAAAAAAACAATGTCCAGCTTTACAGTAGATATGCTCCTCCCCCTTGTCCAAATATGGTCACTTGTTGCTCCAAAAAATAATAAATAAATAAATAACAAGATGGCAATGGTCAGATTTGAAACTCTGACCTTCAAAACACTGATCCACAGACTAATGAGTGATGTCATTTTGTAGCAACATCCATCTTCATAGACACTCTTTGTAATGATGTGAGCTTCTGTTGGAGAAACTCATTGGAATCATTGTCCTTTTAATTCAGCAGCTTTTTTAGTGAAGGGCTTTTACTTGTAAGATCTAACACTTAGAGACACAGTTAGAGACCAGCTGGTAACACTGCGGTGCATTTAGCAGCTGAAGAGAAACAGATATCTCCATCAGAGGTTAAAAAACAGAGCTGAAGAAAGAATGAAATTTGCAAACACAGCTCAGATTAATGATATTGTTGCTTCTGAGCTGCAAGATTTGTAAATAAATTAAAGGATGTGAAAACTTTTTCTACTTTTTTACTATAATGGAAATGTTTTCTTGAAGACGATGCCTGCAGAACCTTTAAAAGTCGCATTTAAGACGCCACAGAATAATGCCAGGAATGTCTATTTACATTACAACGTCTCTAAAGACTGATGGGAAACTGAGGTGTTCTGCGACTTTGGGCCAGTAAACTGCACCTCAGTCGCTCCCCTGAATGCACCGTCAGCACGTCACCAGCCAGAAACCACCGGAGCTGCAGCTTGCTCAGCACAAATCTCCATGTTTATTATGCTTTTACACCACTGCTAAACGATCCCACGCTAATCCCGCCTGACAAACTGTGTTGCTGCTGCTCAGTCCCAATCAGCCATTAAGGACAGCAGCCATGTTTATTTGCGTCAGTCAGTCGTGTCCATGCACGAGCTTTACAAGACTCAGTGTAATCGTCTCCCGATGAGGTTTTAATAGCGGTCACCTCTTGTCACGGCAGCCTCGTCCTCAGTCCTGTTATCATCTGTTTAGCTCCTCGTGGTGTGAATGAGGGTCAACTCACAAGCATGTCGGGGACCTCCGCGGCCCACTTAGGAGATTGTTGCCGTGGCTACGGGCCCTGGAGGGGGTGCATCCATTATGGGAGGCATGTGCAGTGAGACAGGGACTGTGGGGGGGGGGTTACAGCCTGGAGGGATTAGCTGTCCCGTGAGCCAGAGTCCACACATCTGGAAGAGCGAGCAGGACTGTCACCACGCTGAGCTTTTGAAGAACTGCTGTGCAGGAGAAGCAGAGATCCCGTGTCGTCCCTGTCCATGTGTCCATCTGTCCATGTCACTGTTTTGTTGCTCCACAGTTTAATAATTTCTCAGGATTTTTTTTTATTCTGCTGAAAACTGCTTTTCAGTTTTGCTGCTTGAAGCAACATTGTGCAAGAATGTATATGTTTGGGACATTTTCTACAGTTTCGGAGAGTGAATTAACAACTTTTCTAGCAGATAATTATTAAGGAAGTGCGTCAACACAAGTCATTAAGATGCTGGATATTACTGACTAGTCCAAGAGCAAGATTTGGTGACCTGTGGCATCACCATCGGGTGGGGATAAACAACATCTCCCAGCCAGCCACTGCAGCGGGCATTAATGCCAGGAAGTCCACGCCTGTCCTGGTCCACTGGACCACTTCTTTGTCCTGCTGAGAGAGGGTTTCCAGCCAATAGCAAAAGCTAGTTTAAAACCCCTTGCACGCAGTTTGCCATGATGATGCAGCTAATGTCTTCTTCAGTCTCTTCCCTTCTACCATGATGTTTGTAATGGCAATACTGAGTTAGCTTCTTACAACTAGCTGAAGGATCATAGGTGGTACATATGTGATGTAAAGTTACAGAGTGCCAGAACAGGTGTTCAGGAGGTGCCGTTCGAAATGAAACTGGAAAAGTGATCATTGTAGTGGCAGTAGTAGTAGTAGTCAGCTGATGAATAAAGTTTTTATAGCCAACGAACAAATATTAAATGTGTAATTTAATTGCAAGTTTTCCAGAAGATGTCGTCACTGAGGATCCTTCATCTTGTTGAAGGTGCAGCAGAGAAACACTAAAGAAAAAGTGAAAACCTTTAACCCAGATATCTGAAAATAAAATATAAGATTTCAGGCTGAGTCTGAGCGGCTGCTGCTGCTGACAGGCGTGAGGAGAACAAGCCTCCAGAAAAAGCGAGAGCCTGCTAAGCTCTGCATTATCACATAAAAAGAGCAGTTTCAAAAATGACATCAGCAATGAAAACAGCTTTGCTCACTGTGAGATTATCCCTGGGTGTGGCTGGATCAAGGCTGTTCAGTAGGAGATCAGTTGAGGTTACAAAAACACACGTCCAGATGTGGAATAATGTGGTATTGATTATTCAGGAATAATGCACGTTTCCATTCTGCACCAGTTAGAGCTTTTTGACAGATATTTCCTCTCTAGAGTATTTCTTGCTTCACTCCTCCGGCATATCGAAGGAGATGGTGAGAGGAAAAGCTGTGGGGGTGGAGAACACGTGCCATCCTCTGTCCCCTGAGCCCGGCCAAGCGGGCTAATCCACCCAAGGCCAGAGAGAAAGAGATGAAACTGAGATACGACTTATGCATCCTCCCAGCCACGGCCGATATCTGCCACAGACACTCTGATCACAGAGCTGCTGTACAACACAACCTCCATTTCAAATGTAAAACGAGTCAAGTACGTGAGGATGGAAGAGACTGAGGAGCTGCCAGAAGTACATCAGATAATCAAACGATAATACGTCCCTCCCTTCTCTGTTGGTTGAGCGTGGTTGAATATGTGGTCATATCAATTTAATTTGACATGCAGCTGCTCGTCTTCTTATGTAGCCGCTTCTCACTTCCTGTTGTCTTAATCACACTTATAAAGGAGTAAAGAGACAGAAAGATGCAAGTCCCAAGGCATATTGTGGCCATTGTAGGTAAAATTGTAATTTATAATAATAATTTATGGGTGGAAAAGTGGTAATTATGCAAACTCTGAAATGACATGCATGATCCAGTGGTGCTTTGGTAAATGGAGTACATTTATATAGCGCTTTCAAGACCTTAGCTAGGTCCCAAAGCTCTTTATAAGGCAACTCATTCACCCATTCACACACACCAATGGCTACTGAGCTGCCATGCTAGCCTCCATTGGGAGCAACTTAGGGTTCAGTGTCTTGCCCAAGGACACTTCAACATGTGGACAGGAGGAGCTGGGGATCGAACCCACAAACTTACGATTCACAGGCAACCCACTCTACCACCTTAGCCCACGCTTTGGGCTAAATGCTAGCACCCTCATGTTAACAATCTGATGCTTACCAGAGACTGTATATAGACATGGACAAAGCGATGGGGTCTCAAACATGAAGCCCATGCAGCAGTGAACAAAAGTGCAGTACTCCCTGCAGCCACTAGGTGCTGGCTCCAGTCAAAGCATATTTTTCCACAAGTCATTGTGATGTCATTAGATGAAGTTAATTCTTCTTATCGGTGATCTGGTGGTCCATCTGAGAAAATATTCACTAAGTAGATATTAGTGTGATTGACAGCTGTGGTCTCCAATGAGAGCAGCTCTGAACTTGAGTCTCATACACATTGGTCAGTCTCCTCAGGTTCAAGGGTCAGCTCCGCCTCCTCACTCCTCCATTCGTAGCCAAATATGGTCACTTTGGGCTTTGAACAACCAACATGGCGACATTCAAAACTCTGCAAACCATCGGGGGACGTCATGTTAACTTCATCCATTCTATATACAGTAATTGCTTAGTATGCACAATGTTCATCATCTTAGTTTAATAAGTTACTATGCTAACTAGTTCTTTAGTCCTTTAGCCAGGACTGAAGAACTAGATCAACCAACTGACCGACATTTCCATCCCTCGGGTCGATGCTAGTGGGCTAAAAATAGAAACCCACAGCAGTGATTAACAGAAGAGGGTGGATACAGATCGATTTAATACCCCAATGAAACCACGAGGTCCCACTGTGCAGCACGTAGAAATTGACACATCAAGGCGGTGAACATAGATCAGCTTAATGTCGTCATTCCCCAACATCAGCTCGGTATGTGGAAAAGCCGGGGAGTGGTGTCCGCAGGGGCTATGTCATGCAGCCTCTGGGCGTAAATCACACCTCACCCAAGGGTGGGGGGGATCCAGATGCCTTTGGGTGTGGTTTCAGTGGTGCTGGTGTTGACAGTGAGTAGGTGGATTTGGGGGTTGCGGGATGAGCCAGACAGCCATGTTCCCCTCACTGTGCAGGGACCACGTCTGTCGCTTTGTTTTGACAGAGCTGAACTGCACCCGGGACGGCGTCTCGCTCACTTACAGCACACCCAAAACCCTCGCCGGGTGCTGCTCGAACATGTCTGGATCTGGCTCCACAGAACTCCATCTGTCACTCAGATTTATGGAGTCCCCTCATGCTGTCTGAGAACGTGGGAAATCACAAGCAGATTGTGGAACGGCTGTTTTCCAATGAAATAAATGACCTTAGTGGAATTTTTTCGTTGTACTGTAACACATTTCAACACATGCATTAACTGCTTCTCCTGCTTTTGCTTTTCAGGGCAAATATTGATGAGGTGGAGACAGAAGTTGTGGAGATCGAGGCAAAACTAGATAAAGTAAGTCCTGTTGGCAACTTTATTTGTCTGTCTATCTGCTCCATGTGTCTTCATACGTTAATGGGGACCTTTCTCTTTTTATTTTGATTGTTTCCTTGTTTGTTGTTGTAAACCATTCTTGTAAGTTCAATTTTTTTCATCTTGTCTGATTGCCAGAGAACCTACATGACAGTAGATGACATTTCTGACATTTATAATCAGTCGTTACAACCCGTGTTGGAACTTGCTTTACAAGCAGTCATCTGAGATCAGGCCAACTCTGCTCTGCTAAATTTAAATTAAGTTGAAAACCTGCCAACCCTTCAGCTACAGCTGTTTTTAAGTTCACCTGAAGGCGAAATCTGTACTGTGACGTAACACGCTTCATAGCCTCAATGACTTGTTAGCCTCCTGGTTTGTGTAGCGGAGCATCACCGACTGTTGCTTCTAGATTATAGTCTGCACCCAAAATACTTGTTGGTTAATGTAATTATTAGCATATTATAATAAACAACAGCAGTTAACTGTCATGTGTAAGATGTGTAACCACAGGCATGCAGACGTTAAACTGGAATAGAAAGTATGACCTTGTTTACTCACAGATACTCACATCATTTGTTTGGTAGATGTTTAACATACAATTTAGACTGTTTTCTGAGTTGTCGTCAATAGGGGTGCAAAAATTAGCTGACATTGTCCATACAAAAATACTGATAATAGAAATAGTTGCCAATGAATTTAATTGTCGACTATCGTTGCCACATGTTTTTTCAATGGAGTGAGGCATCTCCCTTCCTTCCTATCTCTGCAGAGAGTTGCACAGGCATGATAGTGTTCAGCCACAAGTAAACAGTATCAGTATAGCTTTTTGTATCAGTAGCAGCTGATATCTGCAGCAAAGTTGGTGGGTTTTTGAATAAAGTATTCAACTTTCTTCTCATTTTTATTTGTTAGCACATCATTTAAACTAGGGCTGCCACTAATGATTATTTTAGATTAATCCTTGACTATGACTGATTAATCGAATAATCAGATTATGAATTGCATGATTATTAAATGAACACTACTGCCCATGTGCAACTCTCAGCAGAGATAGGAAGGAAGGGAGATGTCTCACTCTGCTGGTCACAGGTCTGGAGACAGATAGTTGGCAATAAAATCTGTTGGAAACTATTTTTATTATCGATTTTTGTCGACAATGTCGACTAATCGTTGCACCCGTAATTTCAACAGCAATCTATTTCTGAACTAAATCAGCCTTTTCAGCCTGAAGGTGAGTCCCTGTCTGTTAAGTCGAGCACGTTGTCAGCCCACCATCCACCCCGACCACCTCCTGCTGACTTAGAATGAAAGTGGTGCTTTGTTCATGCAGAATAAAACTTTGCCTCTTTAGTTGTGTATTTCTAAGAGAATAGGAAACACATGGGTTTTTAAAGAGGGGAATGTTGTGCTGTATAATGTTGTCCTCAGAAACATGGATTTAATTTTGTAAGAGAATGTAAAATTGTACTGAGTTACATTGCTGCTTAAATATTCCATAGATTAGAACTGCAGTTATATGTTTCTTAATCTGAAATCTTAAAATGACAAATCTATGTATGATTAAGCTGGAAAATGTATATTTTCTTAGCTTTTCAGAGTCAAATTAACCTATATATTTTCTGTTGATCTGGTTGCCATGCATGTCATTAATTTAGGTTGTAGCTGCATGTACTGTACTGTAAATAATGCAGATAAATGATGTATATTTAATAAGGCTGCACTTGAATCCACATAGAGAAGTCTTTATGCAAAATATCAGCCCTAATTTGTCATGTTTACAGCATCAATCACGAACAATGACATCCTCAGTTGAGTCTATCCTTTATTTTATACTGTTTCTATAATACAGGGGCAAAATGTAAATTCCTTTTACCACAAGCCTATTCAGCTTTTTAAAACATGGGGTCTGGATTATTTGCTGAAAGTACAAAATCCTGCCTCTCTTCTCTGCTCCAGTGCAGGAGTAGCTGGTGCTGTGCTGCACGTTTTAAATCATTAATGAAGGAATCCGTGCAACATATGGGACATTACAATTTTCACAGGATGTTTCTCACACTGATCTCAGGCATGTGCGGTCGTAAAACTGCATAAGAAATGTCCGAGGAGGAGGAATCTTGGTCGGGCTCCACGTTCTGTCACACTATATTGTGTTGTGACAGACATTAGACACAGTTTGTCCGTTACACTCAGCTGCTCATTCCCAGCATTACATTACTCTGCAGTGCCTAATCCCATAGTGCTAACCTCCACTGCTGGCACTCCTCTCGGCATAATGGACGGAGTTATGTGGCTCAGGCCGGAGTGAACAGCTCAGGTTGGGTTTGCTGAAACGTGACGTGGCAGCGGTGCGAGATGGGAATCACTGGAAACGTCAGGTTTTTAAAGCTTCAAGTTGCTGTGTAATGAGGCGGCCAGATGCTCTCCCCCTGTAACCCACATGTCACAGGTCCATCTGGTCGCTTTGACTTTGAATTACAGTATGTGTCAGAGCACAGGGAGCCAGGATTAGTCCAGCTGCTCTTCTTTTTCCTGCCATCAGTGCTGGAAACCTGGACTAATAGTTCATATTCCAGTCAGAGGGGAGATTTAAAGTGTTACATTCAGTATTCCTCAGTCAATCAGTTATTCACAGGTCTGTGTTTACTCTCTTGTATCCATCAAAATACTGGGGAAAGAGCTGTTTAATGACTTACACTTACATGCTACTTTTTTACCTCACTTGCATTTGAAGTGGATGTTCAGTTGTGGAGTCACTATTTGCTATTTTCTCTGCACAAATGACACTAACTCACAGGCTGATGTTGCAAAGTGTAAAATTAGACCATGAAAGAAAGGAAATTGTAACACAAAAATACTACAATAAATTAGAGATTTCCAACTTTCTATTAGCTAATGAGCCAAGGATCTCTGAGTAGGTTAGCTAGATAACGCTGACTGCTAATACTGATGTAGAGGGTGAACACGCTAAACCTCAGTATCTTAGCATCAAATTTTTAATGTAAAACTCAATGCCAGTTTAAAATCTTTACACGAGGGGTCCCCAACCTTTTTTGCACCACGGACCAGTTTAATGTCGGCATTATTTTCACGGACCAGCCGTCAAACAAGCTCTCCAAAGGTGCTTGTTTTTTACTCATTTTCGCTAGTTTGCGGACCTATTTTTCCAGTGACGTATCTGATCACATGACCAAGACAAGCGTATTGACATGTCAAGAGGCACAGATGAAAGTTAAGTCAGAGAAAATCTTTCTGTGCGGCTCGGTAACAAGTGCCTAATGGACTGGACCCCGGCCCAGTGGTTGGGAACCACTGCTGCACATCACAAAGGAAACTAGCATATCAACTACAAATTAGGGGAAACATATATTTCTGTATGAATTGAACCAATAAGGTACAATTTGATTCTTAGTGGCTGTACACGCAGAGTGTAGTAATATCCGCTAAAATCTTTTCTCGTCTGGCTGTTTGATCCACACGGAGCCGGCGTCTTGAGAGCCCGAAAACAATCCTTTTTGAAACTATCTCCCAGAGTGAACAAATACCAGAACACCTGAAAAAACCACCCTTGCGTTTCCGTGTTTACAACCCATCTTTTCTGAAACGATGACATCATAGCCCCACCTCGCCCTTAACCCACACGCGCTACCCCGGCAACAACAGCAGCAATGGTGCTTGTTTTGGCTTTTACGGCAAAATCTTCTGCTTCTTTACTTTACATGAGCTACAAGTGGATCTTTTAACAATTTATTTTTTTGCATTGCACATTTATTTGGGGCATGCTCCATGTCTTCTTCTCTGTTTTTGGAGCATTTCTGTGGCAGCGTTACAGTGCCACTTACAGACCTGGTTCAGCTCAGCGGTTTGGTGTGGACACGTACATTTTTTGAGATGATGTAGTGTTAATGGTAAACTTTTTTAAAATGAAAAAGAAATAGATTGTTTTTGTCTCTGTATGGACAAGGGCTTAAACATGCTTTTTTGTCTTATTTGTTTATACATAAAACTGCCTTAGCTCCATATTTAAGACACAAGACTGGCATCAATTTCCTGATCTAACTTTTTGCAAACAAAACAAAATAAACAAATAAAAAAAGAACAAAATTAGCATATTTCCCAAGATGTTTAACCAGTCCTTTAAACTAAAGGAGAGACTGCATCAGCTCTGTGTCTGGTTAGCAGCTGGGAGGAAGTGGAGAAGACAGCTGTTGAAAAGCACAACGCCTGGCATTAGAACACACAGTGAAAACCAAGAAGAAAGTCATTTTCCTCTCATGAAACCAGAAGCTAAACAAAGCAGGCTTTGTGGCCGATATCACAAATTTTGCTGACAGTTGCAGAGAAAATGTACATGGACATACACAAACAACTGGTATCAATTATTCAGTCCTGGACAGCACTGAGCCTCTTTAGCTCTTCGACATTTGTGCAGGGTGGCGAGTTGATGTCAGCGGTGAACATATGGAGCCCACCTGCACCCACGACCGTGTGTGAACACAGGTGATGAGCAAACAACAAATCTGTCTGGCCTCCATCTTCATCCATGTGTGGCAATGTGCTGAAAACATGCGAAAACGCAAGAACTGTGGTTCAGCAAATCATGTTGAACAGTAAAAATCTACTTCCCTGTACCTCAGTGACAGTCACATAGGACCTCTGGCTGAGCAGATTTTAATAAAGATTTTTTTCAAAAACACCGTGTCTGTGCTAAGAATAGAGAGCGAAGTCTCATTTGGATGAAAATGGCTGAAATTTAACATTTCAAAGAGTCAAAAATCATGCTCCTTCTTAGTAAAATTGAAAAATATAAATGTGAATTCAGAGTGATTTACCCTTTCTGAGGATATCATTGTGATATATGATGTATCAGAACCAATAGAAAAGAAAATCAGGGTGCTGGGTGATGATATTCACACACACAAAAAACCCCTTTCTGAGATTAAAGTGGTAAATTTAGCAAAAGGAAAAAAAACTTGAAAAAAACAGATTATAAATACTAGTACCTACCTTTTAAGTTTTCCTTTTTCCTAACTGGTTCCTAAATAGGTTTTTTGTTAGCAGACTTCATTTTCACTTGATGACCCATGTCAGGTAATGGTAAAATCATCTTTTTTTAACACAGTAGATAAATTCAGTTTGAATGGAGCTTTAGTCTTTGACGTGTTTTTGAGTTGAACTGGTGGCAGAAAGAAATGGATCATCATGTCATGGTTTCCTAAAAGATTACATATTGTCTTACTCTAATAAGCAGTATACAAATCTCTTGACACATACTGTTCTATACTCTGCTGTCATGTCACAATAGCAGGTTTTTTGTGTAGTACAGACCAGTGTACTGCTGAGCCATAAGGACATAAAAGTGCTATAAACAAATACAACAACTCTCAGCTGACTCTTTTCAACTGCTGCAGCCACCACTACGATCATGTATGTAAAAATATTACTATGTTTCTCCATTTGTTTTTTGTTAAAGTTCATTCTTCTCATCAGTGATCAGGTGGTCCATCTGAAAATAAGTATAAGTAGATATTAGTCTTCAAAAAGAGATTGACAGGTCTAGTCTCCAGTGAGAGCAGGTCTGAACTCGAGTCTCATACACATTGGGCAATGACCTCAGGTCCAATGGTCAGACCCGCCTCTTCACTTCTCCTTTCATACCCAAATATGGTCACTTCTTACTCCAAACAACCAACATGGCAACATTCAAATGCCAAACTCCTGGCTTCAAAATCCAACAGGTGATGTCACGCCCGCTTTGTCCAGTCCATGTACAGTCAATGCTTCAACAGTGTCCAGTGATGCTGTGATTTAACCCTTCGTCTGTCCTGTCCCTCCACAGCTGGTGAAGCTATGCAGCGGGATGATCGAAGCAGGGAAGGCGTACGTCAGCGCCAACAAGCTCTTCGTCAATGGCATCCGGGACCTGTCTCAGCAGTGCAAGAAGGATGAGATGATCTCGGTGAGGTTCTGATGTGGCCTCTGTTTGATCCATTACAGCTTTTATTGTGGTTTGACTCTTTTTATTTTGGCTGCAGTATGGGGACGGGGGACTTTCCTCGTCTTCGGGCGTTAGCCTCGCAGCTCTGTTTGTGTGTGAATAAACCTGATTACTAACAGATTAGTCAGTGAGGATCTGGAAACTTACTCCTGGCTGGGCTCGCTGCACCGGCGTCCTGGACTATTTTCATTGCTGCTGACATTAAGTACTATTAAAAGCCTTTTTGGCTGCAGCTGTATGACTAATTGTGAGTTTCTTATTAAAGTCTTGTTCATTTTTGTAGTTTCCATTCTAAAAAAAAAGAAAAGGACTGAATCAGCTCTGCAATTATAGCTCAGTTTCCCGTACATGGTTTAAACACACCTCAGTGACATTAACCTGCGGATCCATTTCATTTACTTCCACTTAGAATTTAAATAAATTTTACCCAGTGACAGCTTTTATTTGCCATTTTTATAATCAAAAATGCGAATTCCACAAATTATGAGAATATTTCTGTTTGTATGAGCCACTTAAAAAATGTTTCGTCTTTGCAGGAGTGCCTGGAAAAGTGCGGGGAGAGCCTGCAGGAGATTATAAACTACCACATGGTGAGTCGGCCGTGCGCTCCACATACAGCAGATTGAGACAGAGCGGCGTAATGCTAACATTAACTGGCATTTAAGGCCACGCTGGGGTCCTGAGCTCCCTTTAGTGGGATACTGAGGGTGAGACAGAGCTACATTTGAACTGAGTCCAGCTTCTTTCACACACATCATTAAATCTGTCTGTTCACTGTGTTGGTGTCAGTGTTACATCTCAGGCACAGAGACTGCTCTACATAAAATGTTTTTATATGGGAAGATTAACTCACAGGGCATCACTCACCAGTAAGACCCATTAAGACCCTATCAGCTTTATTAATGGTAAATAAATATTGAACTAATGATTTATACCTCATCCTAAAGTTCTTTATAAGAACTACTTTGAGATTACCAGGTTGTGAAAACCTCTCAGATATGTCTGTAGTTTATCAAATGATTGTTAATAGTGGTTGATAAATATATTTTGAATTAATGAATATATGAATAAATGTATTATGTATAGATAACATTTATAAGCATTTATCAGTGTAGGTGTGTTTAATAATTTATTATATCTATATATTAGCATCCAGTTGAATGTCCTGACAGCTGATTAATAGAAATATCTGCTTACATGTACATTAAAATTTATTAGAAACCATGTACTGTGCATTGCATTCCTTAGTGAATGCCTTATTATTTATTTACAAAACATTTGTAAATGACTAACTAATCATTGATTAGTCACTGCTCATCACCCTCTTACAGAAGGTGGCCTATGTCAGGTGCAGTGACGGCCATCTGAGGGGTTTTCAAAGCAGCCGTCTTCAAACAGTGAAATTAAACAGTACAATTAGAGTAATATTATTCTTAATCCCTGGTCCATTTTTTTTTTTTTACATCCTCCTCTGACATTAGACAGAGCTTGTGTTTCACTGCCGAGTCTCTGGCTTTCAGGCTCCTGACCCCCTGACCCCATCCTGCCCCTGCGAGGCCTCTGAAGTCCATTAGCTTGAACCCATTGCGTGACACTGACGATGTTGTAAAGTGCAAAGTGTGGTTGTGTGTGTGTGTGTGTGTGTGTGTGTGTGTGTGTATCACATTCCTTTCTCAAACCACAACAGAGATGTGTCGTCGCAAATCAGCGACTCCCTGCTCCCCACTCGCTCCCAGTCTATTGGCAGAGATGGAGGTCAGCGTTACAAATGGAGGGTTAATAGCCCGGGTCGTGGTTTAGCTTTAGCCTCTGGACAGTAGCAACCCTCTGTAACCTTGACATGTCACAGAGTGTGCTACATATGGCCAGGCCTATGCGCAGTATGGATGTGTTGACAGTATGTAGGTTGGTAAAAATAGAGGGGCCTAGAAGGTATTGAATTTAATTAACAAACATCTTGTTACTGGCAGTAACATTAATTTGAACAGATATATGTGTATGAGTGCGGACAGCCAGGAGACGTTCAAGACCAACCAATCAACCCAGAGATTGGAGAGATCATCAGTTTAGGACAGACAAACATAGGAGTAGCCCAGAGGGTGGAGAGATCTGCATCATACAGGAACGACATGTATTCACAAAGAAGTGAACCAAATACAAACCTGGATTTAACAAATGCTGAAATATCAAGTAGGTGCACAGTTTGTAGTTTGCAAAATATTTTTAATTTGGATTTGACATGTTGAAGTAGCTTTTCTTTTCTAGATAAATGAAAGGTTCCTGCATTAATCAGCCACCACTGAGCCTGAGCCACATCCGCCTCCTCAGCAAACACAAACACAGAGGAGGCACAACTCCAGCACAGTTTTCCCACATACAGACGAGGGAAAAACACAGATAACAGGAGAGCTAACTCCCCGGAGGAGAGCAGTCCTCATCCTTGAACTCAGCGCATAAAAGGTTTTGAGAGGTTGATGCAACATCATTGTAATTTTCAGACTGTGATGCTTTATTGGATTGTGTTGATTTATAAGGTGTGCCCTTTGTTTTCCAGACTTCCTGTAAATGCTTCGATCTTGAAGCTTTGTATCAAAAGCAGACGTCTGAACTCCGTCGTTCTGTCGGTGTTTCTGTCAGACTGACAGATTCGCTGTTTGTCTGCTTCACTGTGTCGCACTTTAGAGAGTGTGGCTTGGCTGGGGACCAGTTGGCCCCTTCCTCTGTCAGCCCAGCTGGGTTTTCAGCCTCCTGCCTCCCCTCTCCTCTCACTCCCTTCAGTCCATTAAAGCCGAGGATCTGACCGCACATTAATATGATTGCCTCTCAAAGGTTTTCTTTGACGTGAAGGTAGAATGATAGTAAGGATTCCTCATGAGATGAAGTAGCGACGCGCAGTAACATTTTCTTTTGGCATCTTTTACATGTTGGGTTTTAATCAGGAAAGACACCGCGTGCAGTAAACTGTGATGCTCTCCTGCAGCCGAGGGACTCCGGCCGTGCTGCGATAAATAAGAAATGATGATGGTTATATCTGCTACATGTGAAGGACGTCCCTCTGTGCACATGCTTTGCTGTGCAGCTGCCACTGTGCTCTCCCTGCTCACCAGACACTCAAGAATATTAAATGGCACCGTACAAATGGGAGCGCTGAGTGCCAGCCGCCTCTGTCGCAGCCATGCTCGGATGCCTTTAAACCCCAGAAAAGAAATAAGCATGTATGTTTAGGACGGGCAAACATACGCATCCAAGAAAAGTATGAAAGAGTCTTGGCCCTTGCTTCCCTCCATTTCCTGATAGCATGGCGCTGTTGCCAGTCCAACACCACACAACAGAACAAACAGGCTCTGTTTGTATGAATGTCAAAGCAGATCCAGCCTCAGCTCTTTTTTTTATTTCTTAATCTTAGCTCCAATCTCGGAGTTATTTTTCACAATAGATTTTTCCTTCGCATCAAGAGAATCAGGCCAACATTTTATCAGTTTCTGTTTAATTCAAGCATGAAACTCCATTTGAATACTCGATGAATTATTGACTTATGTTTGACTCCGAACATACATTAGAGATGAGGAGAGACTGACACGAGATGCAAAGAGAGACGAACATGTGAGGCAGCCAGGGGTCACATATAGGAGGATGTACAGCCGGTTTGATGGAGAGAAAACATGTTTGGGTTGTAATTACATTTGATTTTCAGACACATTTTCACCACCATCACCTGAATTTTAATGTGCTTGAATGCAGATAAGTGTGCTGCCTCGGTAGGATGTACATACTGAATGAGATGAATTCCCATGTGGGATGCCATCGCCGGTGTGTCTCAGTTATATTTGGAAACTTCGAAAACAATCAGGACAGCAGGAAGGTGATATTAACCATTCCTCACTGATCATGCTTTGTCCGTGAAGTAGAAGATATATGAACATGTGGTGGAGGTGAGCAAACACAAAATGCGTAGAAAAAGGTACAACAAATAATTTATATACATTTTAGCCGAGCCTGGGCTTTTTTGAGCATGTAGTGATGTCACACCACATGCCTGATTGATTTATATCAGGGGTCCCCAACCTTTTTTTGTTCCACGGACCGGTTTAATAGGGGCACGGACCGGCCTTCAAGGTGTTAAATACAGGTAAATACAGCAACAACAAAATAACTCCACCAGTATTAAAAAAAAAACCCAACAACGAATATTTACCCTTAGCAAAGAAGCTCTTCAAAGACGTTTGTTTTTCACTCGTTCACGCTAGTTTGCAGACTTATTTTTTGAGGTAACGTATCTGATCACGTGACGAGACAATCGTATTGACATGTCAAGAGGCACAGACAAAAGTTAAGTCGGAGAGAATCCGGTCGTTTTTCAAAATAAAACATCTTTCAGACTCATAATTAATACAATGGAAATTGTATAAATTATTTAATCTTTCTGTGCGGCCCGGTAACAAATGCCTCACGGACCAGTACCGGGCCCCGGTCCGGTGGTTGGAGACCACTGATTTATATCATGTGAAGCTTATTATAGTGGTTTTTCACAGATAGTATGTCGGTATGGGCGTATATGTTTGCTGTTAGGAAATTTTTTTTATTTTGATAATGCAGATAACGATGTTACTGCTGCTACTTTATACTTGACTACATTTCAAAGAGGAATACTGAGCCGGCCTCCTTAACCAAAGCTGCTCCGTGACAAAGTGCAGAAGGTCGACTGTGTGCCGACCACATGTGAAGTTTTTATTTTAAGAACCTTGAACATGACGCCCCGCTGCTGGAAGGAGCGTGTCCGACTTCCTGGAAAAATCACATGTTTTTTGCCACTCTGACTTGTTGTCTCCGATTTGTCAGAGGTGTTTAAGTTGTGTGTTTATTCTTGTGCAGGTACCAGGCTAAAGATACATTATTCTGTCTCAACATGCTGGGGGAATGAAAGGGGAATTAGCATAATGACAGTCGGTACAGTCGTCCATTGTGATGGTGTCTCATTCTTTAGCTCTGATATCAGGTTGGTGAAGATGTGTCAGATATTCTCCACTTAGTTACAACACGTCAGACGCTGTTTTCTTTATTCAGCCACTTTCCAGCTCCAATCTGTCGAATAAGAAAGTCAAATATTTAGGTCGTCTGTCACTGCTCAGAAGAGTTTAACACAATAAATAACTTTGTAGTGAACAATACATTGAACTCGACCTGGATTTGGATTTTATATCTACTTTTCTGACATTTTTTAACTAACTTACCATATTTTCTAACTTCAGCAGACTACAAAAATGGTCTCCTCACATCCCTTTGTGATGCACAAAGGGACAATGTTTACAAAAATACTAACCCCACACCAGCAAGTAACTGTATATGGTAACTTCCCTGACCCTGGTTTTCAACAAAACAAGAATAATGTAATAAACAACAAAATCAAAATGTTTTAGTGAAGTCATGAAATACAAAAAATTGTGTATATTCCTGCACATTTTCTTTCAATGAGTGCCCTATGAAGGGTTAAATAATTATTTTGAACAGTTATCATTTTCAGAGAATGCTGGTGTTTTAATGTAATATTGTAAACATGTAATCTGAGTTATATTCCTGTTTTATCCAACATAATGCAGTGTATTACAAATGCTAATATTGTAAGAATGTAGTGTGCTAACATTTATTCTCGATTAATATGTTTTCTTACCGTATATAACATTTGAAAAGAGACATTTTTGAAACCTGTCCAACTTTATGTCTTTTTCCTCATGTTACACTAACATGTTACCAGTGGAGGAGCCTAAAACAATCAACAGAAAAATATGTAAAATAAAGACTTTGACCTGAAGATGACCTGCTGGGTTAGTGGTTAAGGATCAACCTCTGAGGACCAGGAATCACTAAATCTATACAGTATTTTCCAGCCTATTTCACAAACCATTGAGCTGACAGACCGACTGATCATCATCACTGTCCCCAGAGCCCCAGTGTCAGTCATGTGGCAAATAAAAATACAATATCCCTCGCTGCCCTCCTCTGCGTTAGTTCAGAGTTTTGAGACAACCTGTGGCATCTTGGTCCGATGAAAATATGGTGTCAACTGGCCACAGAGCAGCTCAGGAATGCAGCAGGCTGCAGTCACAGTGGGAGCCAGGAAGTCTCACAGCGGCTCTCCGGCCACACACAAACATCATGGAGGTGTGCTTTAAAGACTGCGGTTTACATCCAACCACCGTCCGCCTCAGCTCTGTCTGCACACTGCTCAGATTAATCTGACACCGGAGTGTTTATGGCCGCCTTGCGCCGCCGCCCTGCTGATTTTGTTTTGAGTCATTGCGTGTTTGTGGGAGCGCCTTGATGGCACGAGCGGCCCACTTGCACTTTTCTGAGTGCCCGTTAAACTGCGTCCAGGGAAACAGATTAACCGCATGTGCGCAATCAGAGCCGAGTGATTTGCCGTCAGTTGAACATTGCACGAAGCTGGAAAGGGTTGCCTCACCTTTGAGTCTGGCGCCGGGAAGTGAAAGGTTTCTGATGTGTTTGCAGGTTGGGAGGCCTGCTTTTGTTTTCCCACTCTCATTTGAACCCAGTGGCTTTATGGAGCAGTAAAATTCAGCCTTAACCCACCATCAAAACACTTAAAGATGTCAGGATTACAGTAAAACTTGACCACTTCCACCTGAGCCACAGTTTTATTTCAAACTGAAGTCATCTGTATTATTTCTGTGCCGGTTAGTGGCTCCATCTGTACACTGCTTACAGCAACAACAATGCAGAGGTGCCGTCCTTGTCATCAGCGCCTGTAATCCCTGAGTTAAAACACCCATAAGCCTCGTTTTATTCGACCGGGCAAATCTTTCTAATCCACACATACACTTGTATATCCAATTATTCAGGCAGGATGAGGGAGCAAACCCTTTAACCAGTCTGGCTGCTCAGTTGTGGTGGTAACACGTGGGCTTTGACAATTTGACTGGTTTGGGTTGGATGCTGCAGACTCCGCAGTGTCACATTGTACCAAAAGCTTCCTCTCCTCCCTCTTCCTCCCTCTTCCTCCCTCCCTCTCTGCCCGAGTGACCTATTTAACAGCAGCAGCAGCAGCACTCACAGACGATGATGCTCAGAGGGTGAAAGAGACGAGGAGGGATCTTGAATGTAAAACACCTAACTGGAGGCAGCGTGTTGTGATAACGCGAGCGTGTTCGAGTCAGAGCCACATTCCTCCTCTGTTCACTCCACCAGGCATTAAAGCCTCATTCGGATCATTTACAAGCACCTTGTGTAAAATAAAGATGAGCTTTGTCTCCCTCTGTTGGCTCAGAATACACCTACAGGTGGTTTAACACAAGCTCACTGTTGTTTCCCTCCAAAAAACTTGACATGATGAAATGACTTGTGGTGCAGAGAGGACATGTTGCCTTTTTTTATGCTCCTGTACACACTGCATTTATTTGATATTAACCTTAGTTACTTTGGAGATTCAACAAAATAAAAGTATTTACAAGCTGTCCAGATGTAAGCAGTAGTTTAATACATTTTTTGTGACATGGCTGAATCTACATGAAGAGTATTTTTACTTCAGGTGCAGGAGGTGTAGGTTTTTGATTCAGTAAAGTTTTGATGTCTTTCTTCTTTGTGAAATGACTACTTTCACTGTTTTTGTTCGGTACTGGTTTACTAGTGTGAACAATTCACTGGATTCAAAGTGTCCCAGTTTGGTTGGGTTATTCTGACCCAGTGAGTCTTTTGTGAATATGGTTATTCAACTTAAACACCACAAATCAAGTTTGACCTTTAAAATGTTACAAACTGTTGATTTGTTGTATAATATTATGTCCATATGACATTCAAAA
>OOFC01014519.1:21494-34441 GCA_900323345.1 Pseudochromis fuscus
GATAATAATTTGGTTCTTTAAAAAACAAAAAAGGCTTGCAAACATTATAACAACACCACAAAAAGAGTTAATTATTACTTTTATTATATACATATATATATATTATTGGTCATTGGTCTGCAGTTGGTTTCTTGATTAATCAGTGACTTGTTTTGTTTGTGAAATGTGAGAAAACAGTTATAAGAGGTCTTCAAATTGTCCATAAAATTTACTCTCACAAAAGACATAGATAAACAATAATTTGTCATGTTTCAGATGCTGAAATCAGAAAACATTTGTTATTTTTGCCTGAAAATTGACTCGAATGCATCATATAAATATTCATTTAACAACTCTGCACCAACGTTCAATAAGCAGTAATGTCTCCTTTTCCTGTTTCAGATCCTGTTCGATCAAGCCCAGCGGTCTGTGAAGCAGCAGTTGCACAACTTTGTGAAAGAGTGAGTAAACCCACTCCTCATTCAGGTTTCCTGCAGAACTTTAGGGGCATAAAAAATTCAGCACAGGTGGAGATAAGAAAAGTCCACAACCTTTCCAAATGCAAACATACCCCCGTTACCCCTGAAATCCTTTTTGGTGTGTTTAATTATTAAAGAGAGCACACCCTCCTGCAGCCCAGATTTCTAGTCAGAGACGGATCATGAGAGTCGGTGACCGTGGTGACTCTACTCTAAAATATCTGAAGTCTTTTTTTTACTGAAATTAAAATTGTAATTCAGTGTAACGCTCCTGCAGCTGAAGTTTCACGTTGTTGTTGTTCTTCTGTGTCCGTCAGGGATGTTCGGAAGTTCAAGGAGACCAAGAAGCACTTCGACCGGGTGCGTGAAGATATGGAGATAGCGCAGGTGAAGAACGCCCAGGCGCCCAGGAACAAGCCTCACGAGGTCGAAGAGGCCACCAGCACGCTCAGCATCACCCGCAAGTGCTTCCGACACCTCGCTCTGGACTACGTACTGCAGGTCGGAAAAACTCCTCTGAGCCAATGTGTCTCTCTTCTACCTGTAGAGATGTACTCAGATCAATGTCTTATTCTTCTACATTATTTAATTATTAACTCTGGTTTTTGCCACAAATCACATCAAAACAGTTGGAAAATACAAATCTAATCTTTCACAATGCATTGTATGTTGTGATCTTAGGACTCATTCTGCAGTAAATCTCATTATCAGTGACATTATTAGATAATTAACACAGATACATTAGTGTATAAGGAGCATTTTACTGTTTCATTTAAAGTGAAGTAGGCACCTTAAAGTGTAGAGTCCCTTTAAACTGTCTGAAAGGCTGGGATATGACTAATTGTATCACATGTCAAAGTCATTAGAAAGCACTAGTTTAATCTTTATATTTTGTGACCTTAAAATCCTCGTCTGAAAAGTAACCGACAGCTAAAAGTGAAAAAACGATCACCAGTATGACGTCTGTTTATGAGCAAAGATCCAAATCTTCATGGACGTCACAAACTTCTTTTTTTATGTATATATTGATGTAATGGTGTCTTTGTGTTTAACTTGGCTGCACAATAACTCTGAGAAGAAGTAGTTTGTCATGTATCTTCCCATATCTAAATTACACTGTCTACATATTCCTTTACATTCCCTCCGACACACACTCGTGTCGCTGAGATACAGTCGGCCCGTCAGCCTGCAGCGACGTCCACGTCCTTCTCAACCCTCCGCCCGTGTGACACGCTCTGGTCGTGTGCAGCACGGGTTTATTTTGCCCACAAGTTGTAACACGACAGCCCGCGGGAACAAAAGGAGCCTGATTCAGAGCGATCGCTGTGATGATGACCGTGCCCTCTTTCCATTCTGCAGCTTGTCTGCTGGCGGCCGTCTCTTATGGCTCGCAGACAGACAGATGACCCTCTTTGAGTCTTAATTGAATGTGTCTCAAGGCAGAAAAGGTCAAAGCTGCAGGGAAGATGCTCTGTATATATGAGTGACCTCTCAAATGTAGCACAAAATATCATTTAGGTTTGCATGAGTTCAGATAGACAATGCAAAGGCTTTAAGTCAGGAATAATGCCACAAAGACACTGTGTCTGTTGTTGGGACTGTAAAGGAAACATGTCCGTGTTGATGGTGTCACACTTAGATAAAAGAAAATAATGTCCACTAGAGGGCGGTATATTAACAGGCTGTATGTGTTAAGTACTGTTTGGCGTATTGCTGAAAACCAAGACATAAAAGCTTCTGTCTTCTCTGCAGATCAATGTCCTTCAGGCGAAGAAGAAATTTGAGATCTTAGATGCAGTAAGTCAGTGCACATACACAGTCAAGTATATGTTATATATATATTTATAATCAGCATACAAAGACTGTATTTATTATTCCTATGCCACTACACTTGTCCACCTACCTCATCTATAACGCATCAATAACCCTGTGTTTTTTGTTAATAAACGAGAGAACAATACTAAGTAAATTTCTCCTGGTAAATAATTACAATAAACTATGCTGTGCTACATTTTTATACGACAGTACTATAACATTTTTGTTTGATTTATTAAAACATGACATTTTTCTCATGGAATTATATACTATGTTTTTTAAATCACATTTTATACTGTGGCTTTTTTGTATGACTCATAACATCAGTTTTTGTGCGACATACTATATGCTATACTATTAAATTTTATGTTATGGCATTTTTTATGGTTTACTAGACTATACAGCACAGTCTAAGTCACTAGGTTTATTTAACGTTAATAGCTCTGTACTAATTTTTTTTAAACATAGATTTATATGTCTACTCTTACCCACTTCTTATTTTACCTGCCGTCCTCATTTTAAATGCACGTCCATCTTTGTGCTAATGAACAATGAAAAACCAGAGTCAGATTCCTTACATGTGGTTCACATACTTGATTGATGAAGCTGATCCTGATCTGAATGTTCGTAGGTTTCTTCTTGATATTAATGAATCTGTTCTATGCAGATGCTGTCGTTCATGAACGCCCAGTACTCGCTGTTCCAGCAGGGCTACAACCTGCTGGATGAGATCGACCCGTACATGAAGAAACTGGCTGCTGAGGTGAGCAATCATCACCATCATCATCATCATCATTACTACAACGTCATCTCCTCAGGCTCTCATTCAGTAGATTTTGTTGATACTTTTTTGCTTGTGAAGACAGAGCTCGGTTGCAGCTGTTTGGTGCTCACCACACTCACCGTGCAGCAGCATGTTTGTTGCACTGGGCTGAGAAACAAATCAATGCTCCATTACCAAACATTGACCCGACGTGTGATTGGAGGCTCGGTGTGGAAACGTGTTACAGTCAGCTGCTCTGAATCGCTGCAGCTCAGACTGTGTACTACAGTGTGTGTAACATGAATACTGGGTTTTACTGAAGTGACTTGTTTTTGACTTTCAGCTGGATCAGCTGGTGATTGATTCGGCCATGGAGAAGAGGGAAATGGAGCATAAACATGCAACTATTCAACAGAGGGTGAGTTCCTTAGTGTGTGTTGAAAGATCTTAAAGTATAAAATGTTTTAAAATGTGATATGACTTTGATATTTCCTTTCTCATAGTAAAGCAGGATTGCACACTGTTCAAAAATGTAGTCAAAAGCGCTGCAAAAACAATCCATTTTTTTCAAGTCATAGGTTGTTGACAGTTGGTCCTCCATGTACTGTAGTCTCTGCAGGATGTAGACTCTTAGTTTGAAGCTATGCCCACAGGTTCTGACCCTTTAACGCGTCGGCAGCTTGCTGATCTGGAGCTGTGAATGTGCTCACATCACACCTCTGAGATCCAGTCTGCCACTTCATCTGTTGTGACTGAGGAGGGATTAGACCTGGGCAGCTGGGAAGTGTTTGATTAATCTCCCTAACAAGGTCCTGGCATTGATTAAAGCATTAAATCAGGTGGTATTAAGTGCTCTAAGAGATATTAATCCCTGTGTTGTCTGCTGTGGATGGCAACTGTCAGCACATATATTTGCTGGTTATTAAGCAGGAGCCTCAAAGCACTTGAGGTCCAGTAAAGTGCTGACTGTGTGGTTTGTTCAGCATGTATAGCAGCTCAGTGAAGGGCAGTGTAGATCCAGACGGAGACTTCTCACCAGCTGTGGTGTATTGTTTATAAATTGTATTCAAACATCCCCCAGACTATTTGTCTAGTGTCATGATTGGACTTTATTTGCTTTCTACAAGTGACTTATTGTAAAAAAAAAAAAAAAATGTACATGTGTAGACTATAGCTGCGTGATTACATAATGTATATTTCCCTTTGTTCAAACAGTGGAATCTATAGATGAAGGGTTCACTCCTTGTCTTAAATAATTCAGAAAGCCTTATATTCAGTGTTGTCTGGCTCCTCCGTACCCGGGATCAGTGACCATCTGTCAGACAGCCCCGGTCAGCACGGTCCCTCCAGGCGCTGTGGTCTGTGCTGTGGATAGACCCACAGGGAAGGGCTGGGTCACATGTGGGGCCAGTTATTGATCTGTTGTTGTCAGAGCTGTTAGACAGCAAGCTTCATACAACATCCATCACCGAGGGACATGTAGTGGTAAAATAACCAAGCCTCCGCGCTGCATGAAAATATTATTATTACAGTCGGTGGGTGATGTTTTCATTTTGTTTTAGTGTAATCAAAAAGCCGGTGTAGAAGATAATTAGAGGTGCGCTGAACCTGAAAGATTACAGTATTATCCTCATTTAAAGCTTCTGGAGGCTCTAATGCTCTATTCTCTGTTTTTCTGCTCGCATGGTCCCAATGTTGCCGTCTCCTCCCAGACACTCATGCAGGTGAGTACTCATTCATTTGTCCTCTCATCTGAAATCTATATTTTTCACTTTGGTTTAGTGTGTGAGGAGGCTGCAGCATCAGCCTCAGTGTTAGGAGGGAATATTATCCAACCCTCCTTTGAAGTTTTCTTCAGCTGCAGTTGGACTCCCGAAGCCTTGGGGGCAAGCTGAAGTGCATCCTGAATCATTTATACAGAACAATTAGAAACACTGAATTTAGTTTGAGTGGCCTATATACAAACTGTATGTTACACCAGCCACTGTAAAGCGATCATTGCAGCGTCCTAAAATAGAAAACTACAGAATATGTCTTTCTGTGTAAGAATAAGCCATTTATCTCCTGGTTTCATGCTCTTATTTTTTTTTTTTTACCTTGTATTGAACATGTAATTTTTCTGTAGCTGAAATATTAAACCACGGATTTGGCATGTTAGATTAATTTAGCTGTAGATTATCATTAGATTGATATTTTCTGTCAGCTGCTACCCGACTTTCTTCTTCTTTTCTCCTTCATCACTTCCAGTATGTGCAATAAGCCTTGTGTAAACTAACACAGGACAAAAGGAAAGGCCTTTACTCAGTGCGAGGAAAAAAAAAAACCAAGGGAGGCGAAAGGGAGTTAAAGTGCTCCAACTGTGGACTGACGCAGGGCAGGAAAAGCATCTAAATGCCAGAGCCATTCATTTTTAACAGCAGGTTTAATGGAGAAGTCCTGTTGAAGGCTCGATCTGCTCTTCTATATTTCTATATTTACATCAGCGCTACCTGCTGCCTCTGTGCATCGCCGGGTTTATTTTTACTGCACAAAGCTCTGTATAGATGCTTTGATTAAATCATGACTAAATGTTTGTATGTTGTCTTTTTGAATGAATTTAATTTATTCTTTACCAGACCATTGGGCAGCAGTATGGAGTACAGCAGGGTGGCATCATGTAACAGATAAATAACAGTACTGCGTTGTTTTTAAAAGGCTGCATATTAATTACAGCAGAACTGGTGTAACTAACCCATCAGTACAGTATTTATGAGGACACACATTTCTCTCTAGTTGTCAGATTTTTTAACTCTTTGAATCAAATAATCCATTAAACTTTATTTATCTGAACTAAAATATTTAAAATCAGTCAACACTTTCCAGGTTATTTCATCACACAAGGTGAAAATCTAAGAGACACTAAAGGCAATTTAATACATGTAACATTGTAACACATTGAGAGATTTTTGCTTTTATGTTGCAACAAAAATATTTTTCATCATACATTAAAATGCCAATTATTTATCTAGATTTTCAAGTAATAATTGTGTCTATAAAATAATGCCACACCCAATCAAATGTGCTAAAATGTCTTGTTTTCAGATCCTAAAGATCTTCACTTTATTTCATATTATTAACTAAAACAATGAATCCATATCAAACATTTTTGATCCACTAACCCACTTTTTGCTGCATAAAATTAACAAAAAAACCTGAACCATTAAATACATTTTTTATGAATCCCCACCTGTTTTTGCAGCCGTGTTTTCCCATGAAAGATTTTTGAAGCAGAAGTTGTTTGTCCACTTGATTTGAATATCTTCTTTCTCCAGGAGTGAACTTTCTGTGTGGACAACAAGATATTGTAATACATTTATTTATTAAAACATGTTTCAGTCTTTAATTAGACTGAACTGTCAACCTCAGCACAACTCATCAGAGGAGTCACAGAAAGTTATTTACAGTAGAAAGTTGTCGTGGACTCTGGGGTTTGAGGTTTTGCTGATTTGATCATCTCCTGGTGGCTTTATTTTTAATCTCATTTTTCCGTTTCAGCATTAACTTGTCTTACCAGCGCAGTTTGGCTTCAGTCATTTGATTACAGGAGAGAGTTGACTGTCTGTTATGATCAGTGTGTTGTTGAAAGACCTTCTCTAACTCTGTAGTGAAGTTGAGCAGGTTGGTTGAGGATTAGGCGGAGGCGGCAGAGCAGATGTCCGGCAGGTACGTCCGTCACAAAGCCGGTGTGTAACAGATGAAAGCTGATGGACTGTAGTCACCGTAAGACACAGAAGGATCCATAAACAAACGCTGTACAGCAGACGGTGTAATCACTGCTGCCAAGTGGGCTCACCGGTTAGTGTCGGAGCTCTGCAGCCTGGCTCCAGGGCCGACCTCTGTGCAGCAGCAGGTGGATGAAGCATCGGGACATTTTGTCTGCATCACCCAGTATCCGTCTGTTTTCCTTTCTCTGCCTGCTGCTCCACAACAATTTACTTATTTGCTGGTAACATTTGAAAGTCTCCTGCTTGTTCAATAATTCACTCATGTTCAGTTTCTGTCTGTGTGACGTGGCCTCATTAAAAATAGATGATCTTTGTTGTGGGCTTGAGAGATCGCCTGAGTGTACCACCCAGTTTGTTCAGTGTTTGTGATGGGCTACATTCAAACTGGAAAAGCTGAAGGTAAGTTTGATTTCTGCAGATTTATTAGTTGCATTGCAGGCACTGCAGTGAGCACAGCTGCTGCCGGTGGAGATGCTAAATCAGGCCCTGGGTCGTGTTTGTTTGGTGGTGTTGGCTGCCGGCCAGAGAGATTCCCACTGGGTCAACGTGGGGCTGAAACTCCCACCTTCTGCAGCAGGGGAGGTGTGTTTGGGGAGTAGTAAAACTGAGGCAGCTCAAGTGTCAAAGCAGCCTGCTTGTTTTTTGGGTCAAGAGCTGCTACAGTACTGCGTGGTGAAGCCCACTGTTCCGGCACAGCACGCTGCCACATTGGCAGCTGTATGGTAATTAATCCTGAGGCTCACAGGACGACGGGCAGGTGGCCGTACATGTCAGTGTTGGAATTACGCAGCGGACTGCAGGGGACTGCAGAAAACAGTAGCATCCACCGTGAGAGCTGCAGCATGAAGGCAGCCGTGTTTCTCCTCTGAGAGATCTGGACTTTTAGGAGGTTTTTTTCTTCGACTTTGTGATTTCTAATGTTGCTGGAACACAGTAAACGTTTGAAAATGAAGATCTTTTGCCAGTGGGACCACAGTTTGGTGGGTGGATTTTGAATTAATGACAAAAGTTTTATTGAGTTGACATAATATTTAACTTTATTCTAAGACTGATTATGTATGAACTAGGAGTAGTTATGTTACAGTGTTGTTAAATGGATACATCCTCTGCCTCTCTCTACCATTACTCTCTCTGAGCTCAGACTCCTTCATTTAAATTCCCTGGCATACTGCTGGGTGACGTATGTGTACTATATGTATACATGAATGCACACTGGCAGACATGTGCGTATAGGAAAATCCAGTCATTTGGAAAAAAGGCTGAAATCCTGCACACTTTCATAGTTTATGTAATATTCAAACATTTAATAAATCTCAGTTTTTTTTTCTTGAAGGAATAAGTGATTTTTGTTTTGCTGATTATTTTGTTCTTTATATTTTTGTCCCTCAGAAGTGTCATTTTAAAGATTCATTTATTGATCTTGGGTGTTGGCTCAGATTTGCTTTGATCAGTTCAGCTTTTGTGTCTGTAGTATATAAATGTATCTCTCACACTGTGGTTTTCATGACAAAGATTCACGGCTGAAACTTTGCGTGTTTTTTTTTTTTTTTTTTAATTTAAATTGTGACGTGTAATGCAGTGAGTTGCTCTATTATTCAAAAACAAGCTGTAAGAAGTTAATGGTGTTCTCAGAGCTGCTGTAACTACATGTCCTCTGTTATGAAACAGCAGAGTAGGTGAAGGTCGGTTTTATATGGGTCACTCCAGCAGAGATGTTCATATATTCTCTGCATGTTAATGAGAAACAGCCAAAGAGAGAAGACTGGGTCTGCACACATGCTGAAAAGTTTAAATTCAATTTTGGATAAGTTAATATTCTGTCCCTCTGCATTTTTCATAACTACCAGAATTATCCAAACACATTTATTTTTTAATGATGCGTTTTGGGATTTAGTGACATAAATACCTGTGTGCACCACTCAAGTGTCACACAGTAAATCACGACAAGGTTAGAGGCTAATTTCCAATGATTCACACTCTGTTTATGTAATAATCTGCGTCACACTCACATCTGTTGAGTTATGAAATGCCCTAGTGTGCCACACAAGAAGATGGCATGCAACTTCAATGCATACACGGACTCACACGTGATCGTTTCTACATGATCGCACAATTCATGCTGATTCGGTTGCTTTATGGACTGTATGTACAGTAAAGTGCACATGTAATGTTCCTGGTTTTCCAGGAACCTCTCGCATGCAGCAGCCTCCTCACTGCAGAGAAGTGCTTTGTCTCCCAGGTTGGGACAACATCTTCCCAACAATCTGTTTGACAGCCAGGATTCATTTGGCCTCTTTTTTTTTTTCTTCTTCTCCAGGACTTTTCGTATGACGACTCGAAGGTGGAGTTCAATGTGGATGCTCCTAATGGTGTGGTGATGGAGGGCTACTTGTTCAAGAGGGCCAGCAATGCCTTTAAGACCTGGAACAGGTAACCACAACCTATATGTCCAGTTATGTATCATTTTAGTACAGTATACACAGGAAAGCTAAAATGAAACATTGTATCTTTCACTAGTGTTGACATTGGAGTAAAGTTAGCAACTGGTAAAAAGAGAGAATTTATTTAGCAAAGCAAAGTATAGTAAACATATAAAATACTGTATACGGCAGCATGTAGTGTTATAATATATGTAATTAACTTGTATTGTCTATGGTTGTGTAAAACAGTGTAGCTCACCAGTTAATGAAGTATGTGTGATAAATATTTACACACCTTTTGTCTGTATTATTCTACAGAGACTGTTAAATGCCTTATTTTTAGAACACATAACATTTTTATTGATAACTTTCCAAAATATTTTTTATGATAAAACTTTACTGTGGTTAAAATCTTACATTTCAAACCAAACAATGTGTATTTGTTAATAAGAAATCATCTTTTGTTGTAAATAATTAAACAGGAGTCCCACAGGGATCTGTTCTCGGTCCTGTGCTTTATAAGCTATATATAAATTGCTTGTCTTCATACAGGTTTTCAGATTATACATTTATCTATGTCTGTGAAGGAACTGCTTTGTCAGATTGTGGTATGTTCTCTTAAAGCTTAGATTATCTCATTAATAAACAGAAAGTCACTCATCATATTTTGATCTAGTAATTTGAGAAGAAGTTGCATTTCTTCTCAACTAAAGCTGTAAATCGGTCACATCTGAACACACAGGTATTATCATTTTAAAATCAGCATGACCTACAATTTGTGAGGATATTGTTAACACAGACTTTTGCAGATAAACGTCTGTTAATCTGCACAGAAGTGGTAAAAAATATCCTAACACCAGAACTTCTGGATTCTCCATATTTTACAGTTTTCTTCAGTATTAAAGTTATTCACTGATACTTGTCTGCATTTCCACGAGTGCTCTGCAAGGAGAAGTTGCCAATTGCTAATTCGTCATATGTTTAATGTTGCCAGTTTGTACAAAATGTACACAAATAAAAGTCAGAAATCTGAGGAGGCGGCCCACTCTGTCACAGTGACTTTGAAAAACACAAGCCCTCCACAAGAAATGCAATGCAATACTGCAATATGTATACATATATGTAGCAGGTGCTCTGTACACTGACCCTTTAGCTTTTGGAGGATATCCATCTAAAATATGTTTTATTTATCTCCCCCTCTCCCCAGGCGATGGTTCTCCATACAGAACAGTCAGCTGGTCTATCAGAAGAAGCTCAAGGCAAGTCCATATATCTTCAAGCTATCAGCTTTCCTTCGGGGTAAAGTGCCCTCTCAGAGGTTAAGTGCTGCTGTGATGTTGCTGTGATCACTGAAATCCATCACTGCTCTCTGACTGTGTGTTTATGAGTCAAGAGATCCCTGCTGATCTGATCTGAGTGAAAGTGTGGCTTTCAGGTTGTTTTCAGTTCTCTGCTCGACATTGGTGTGCGTTAATATGTAATGATCAGGTACTCTGAGGCTCTCAGCTGCCTGGGAAAATGTCTTATCCGGGAGGTCGACCTGTTTTCTACTTGTGTTGTGTCGGAGCTGCCGATAAGGGCAAAAAATGAGGAGTTGTTTTTGTGCCGGCAGGACTCTCTGACGGTGGTGGTGGAAGACCTCCGGCTCTGCTCTGTTAAACCATGTGAGGACATCGAGAGGAGGTTCTGCTTTGAGGTCGTCTCCCCCACCAAGTAAGACATAGCTCCAGCTCAAAGCACTGCTGTGTCAAAGTACACTTTGACTTTGCATATTTATAAGGAGAGTACTTTTTAATTTGGTGATACTACTTCTTTGTTTGTCTTCCAGGAGCTGTATGCTTCAGGCTGAGTCTGAGAAGTTAAGACAAGCGTGGATTCAGGCGGTTCAAGCGAGCATTGCTTCAGCCTACAGAGAGAGCCCAGACACCTACTACATAGAGGTGAGTCACAGTTGTTCACTCAAAATGTACTTACAGATAAGTTTTATGGCTTGTTTTGGAGATATTACTGTATTGTTGCAGTGGTTTAACATTGTAAAATACATGCTGCCTTGTAAAAAATTTATTAAAGGAAGACTTAGATTGGTACCACCCTTGTAACAGTTTAAATATCACATTGCAAAATAACAATTTATGGGTTTAGTCAAATTTACTTGTAACTTTTACTTGTTATTTTTAGCATGTGTGGTGTTATTACTTTTACTTTCATAAATGACATTAATATTTCTGATATACCCTGTATCAAGCCTTTTCTGGACAACATTAATAAACACTAGCAAACATACAGAGTGCATCTGCAGTCCATCCTGATGGGTGTTTTTTTTATGTTATAATTAGCATCTGGACAGAACAGCCTCTCCGTCCACCAGCAGCATCGATTCAGCCAGTGAACCGCGGGAGCGCAGCGCCCGAGGGGAAACCATCCTGCAGCGGATCCAGTGTTTGCCGGGAAATGAGCAGTGCTGTGACTGTGGCCAGGCCGACCCGCGCTGGGCCTCAATCAACCTGGGCATCCTGCTTTGTATCGAGTGCTCCGGCATCCACAGGTAGAGTCCAGAAATACCACTGTGTTCAAGGCAAAAAAAAGCAATTGACAACACATTTATCATGGCCATCACCCCAGATGGGACTCGAACCCACAATCCCTGGCTTAGGAGGCCAGTGCCTTATCCATTAGGCCACTGGGGCTTCAGTTACATTGCTGTAGAGATACATTCATGACAATAAGTAGTCACGCACCTCTGCTGTCTGCCATACAACCGCTTACCCAGATAACGAACAGTCTTAGTTTTAAAGTTTTGATTCCTTCATCTTAATGTAACTGTGGAGTAGCTTTTTAAGAACAGAAATATGTTTAAGCTGCCTCAAAATTACAGCTAGCAGAGGATGGTTTTGATCCATCGACCTCTGGGTTATGGGCCCAGCACGCTTCCGCTGCGCCACTCTGCTGTTAGTCACCCCTGTTGAGATTCGAACCCACAATCTCTGGATTAGGAGCTGCTTCTTCCAAGTATATGTAAGTGAGATGCTAGATTGCTTTTTCAAGTAACAAAAATGACTGCTAGCAGAGGATGGTTTCGATCCATCGACCTCTGGGTTATGGGCCCAGCACGCTTCCACTGCGCCACTCTGCTGTTAGTCTGATGGGACTCAAACTCACAATCCCTGGGTCAATAGCTCACTGGGGCTTCAGTGGAGCTTTGGGAGTTGCCACAATGAATATATACACCACCCTATTCTCAAATGCACAGCCTCTTTAGAAGATTCAGCAAATGCGTTAGTGAGAATCTAAGTGAAGCTCCTTCGTTCTTTTGACTTGAGGTGATTGTGATGCAGGCTTAGCTTTGTAATTACAGAAAAAAACTTAAGAAAAAGAAGCTCCCATAAAAAGCCAACTAGCAGAGGATGGTTTCGATCCATCGACCTCTGGGTTATGGGCCCAGCACGCTTCCGCTGCGCCACTCTGCTGTTAGTCACCCCAGTTGGGATTTGAACCCACAATCCCTGGCTTTGGAGCTGCTTCTTCCAAGTTTATGTAAGTGAGACGCTAGATTGCTTTTTCAAGTAACAAAAATGACCGCTAGCAGAGGATGGTTTCGATCCATCTGCCTCTGAGTTATGGGCCCAGCACACTTCCGCTGCGCCACTCTGCTGTTAGTCACCCCAGATGGGATTTGAACCCACAATCCCTGGCTTAGGAGGCCAGTGCCTTATCCATTAGGCCACTG
>OOFC01014519.1:34461-70016 GCA_900323345.1 Pseudochromis fuscus
TATGTAAGTGAGATGCTAGATTGCTTTTTCAAGTAACAAAAATGACCGCTAGCAGAGGATGGTTTCGATCCATCTGCCTCTGAGTTATGGGCCCAGCACGCTTCCACTGCCATGTACCCCAGGTGGGACTCGAACCCATAATCTCTGGATTAGGAGCTGCTTTTTCCTGGTCTATATAAGTGAGACGCTAGATTGCTTTTTCAAGTAACAAAATTGACCGCTAGCAGAGGACGGTTTCGATCCATCGACCTCTGGGTTATGGGCCCAGCACGCTTCCGCTGCGCCACTCTGCTGTTAGTCACCCCAGATGAGATTTGAACCCACAATCCCTGGCTTAGGAGGCCAGTGCCTTATCCATTAGGCCACTGGGGCTACAGTGGCAGAACCACAGAGAGCAATGTAGGGCATTGATGTTCTCAGTGAAGCTCTCATCTGGATTATGGATGGATGGATTATGGGCCCAGCCTGCGTCTGCTGAACAAGGAACACTACAACACTAAAGGAGTCCTTCAATAACTGAAATGTATTTAAGAACAATCACCTACCAAGCTTTGTGAGATCAGCTGACAATGAACCAATAACAGTGCTAAGTATATGAACTAGAACAATTAAAATAGATTTATAGAATTGATGTGTTGAAGGAAAACATTGTTTAATGTGGGCCATCGTGTGAACATGAGGTTTAAGGAGGTGTTAACAGCTACAGTGGAGTCTGCTGAATCTCACACTGATGGGAAGGTCACACTTTATATTTCCCCCTCAGGAGATGAATGTGAAAAGAGAAACAGTGTCAAACTGCACACACACAGTTAGGTGCAAAGTGAAGCTCCAGCATCCAAGTAACTGTTACCCAATCTTATTTTTGAGTGGGTAACATTTGATTTTTGCTTCCAAACCCACCATGTGCTGTGTGGTTACCGGCCTGAAGGCAGGAGGAGCTGCCAACTGTGTGTTAGTCTGACCTCTTTTTGTGCCACACATACACACACACACTGCCGAAGGATTAAATTGGTGCTTGTTGGATCACTTTGATTGTGAGTTTTCATTGAGTGAAGAAGCCTTTGAAGAGTTGAATTCAGTGTCAGATCCCGGTGAAGAGGATGTAATGCTGCTGAATGAAAGTACCGTGCGGCTGCAGATAACACACATCCTCTCATTATCCACATCAGTGCACCACGCTCTCGTTTTGTTACATCACACTGTTGCGTCATTTAGGTTAGTTTTCAACGCCCGGTGGGAAAAATATCCCATGGGAGTTGTGGGTTTATTTTAAGGTTGCAATTATCAATGCTTATGTAATCAGAAAGCGCTGTCCTCTGTGTATGTGTGTGTGTGTTTGTGTGTGTGTGTGTGTGTTCCCACCTGTTGAATATTCATGTTCCCTCGTTGGGCTCGTCTTCTCAGAATGAGATCAGACGTGGCCTCTTGTTACAATGCAGTTTTTTTCTAACGTGTAACTGTTGCCTGGATACCAGACAGTGATTTGCATGACATTAGGAGCTCGGCAATAACACTTACTTGCAGCTATTCAAACCAGGTCACTGCACAACTCTATAGTGTATGATTCATGTGTTAAACTTTCTCTTTTCATATCAGAAAAATAGAAACAAGCTTTTGTTTTCTGGAGCTGGCCGCCATCTGCTTCCTGATGATGATGATGATGAGAGTAAAAACTCTGTAATGACAGAACATCAACAGCTTATTATTTTCCATGGAAAATACTAAAAATGTTTCTTTATTGCAGGAGTCTTGGTGTTCACTGCTCAAAAGTGCGCTCACTCACACTGGACTCATGGGAACCAGAGTTATTAAAGGTACAATTTCCTATAATGAGAAGATGTTAATACATTACAGGAAGTTTGAGAATGAGCTGTGTTGGTATATCTGTCCCTCCGTCTGTCAGCAACATTAAAGAAAATACTTACATCTTGATGATTTTTTAGAGATGCATTTTAATTTTATTGTACCTGCACTTGGACAGTTTTCTTAACTTTATTTCTAATTCTGTTTCTATTTCTGATCTATGAATGTTTTGTTTTTATGTCCTGTCTGTATTTTCCAACACTGTAAAGTGTCTGTGAGCATTGTTAAAAGTGCTTACAAGTAAAATTTATTATTATTATTATTATTATTATTATCATTATTATTAATACCCAAAGAATCAACTATTAAAGTTTGGACAAGATCTGAGGATGGGGTCCTGTCAAAAAACAATCTAGAAAGACCAGAAAATCCCTTTCTCTTATAATGGGTGAATGTTTAAACATTGTTGCTATTTTACCACAAGAGGGCGACAGTGTTCAATTTGTAGCATGGCCACAATCTTAACGTGGAGACCTCTCCTGTCAAATCTGTTTTGTTTCCTCGTAGTTAATGTGTGAGCTTGGAAACAGCGTCATCAACCACATATATGAAGGCTCCTACCAAGAACAAGGTCTGAAGAAGCCACTACCGTCCAGTTCAAGGTGGGACTTCATTCACGCAGCTGAGCTGTAAGATATTTATGTTACTTCTGAGCCACTACAATCTGTCATATCTGGTGTGATGCCCCGCAGGCAAGAAAAAGAGGCTTGGATTAAGGCGAAGTACGTAGAGAGGAAATTCTTGAAGAAACTGGGCTCCACAGAGATACTCATCAACGGAGAGAGGAAGTCAGGGCGGCGGTGGAGCGTGAAGAAGTGTCGGAGACACAACAGTGCCACCACGGTGCCCAAAACACGACGAAGATACCGACAAGAACCCGGAAGCACCTCCCCTTCCACCCTCTCCTCAGGTAACATCAGCTGATCTCTGTCTGTGTTTTGTCAGGATTCTTATTCAGACAAACTCCTGTTGCATGAACCACAATCTATCTGTTGTGTCATTGGTGTTGTACTGTACATCAGAGGTACCTCCTCCTCTGAGGGGGAGGGAGGTTCAGATGCAGAGACAAGACATAAAGATACTACCTATGATGAAAGAGACCGGTACATGCAGTTGTTCTCCAGATAACAAGAAGTTAGTTTTTAGGAGTCGATCACAGTGTTGAATTATGGTGCAGTGCATTATGGTGTCAGTGTGAATCACACTTAACTGGTAGAAATGTACATTGTGCTTCGCTGGCATGTGTAGTATATGATGAGGAGTTTATCCACCACCTTTTCTTTTATTTCCCTGGCCTGTTCTGTTTTTATTTGTTTATAATAATAATTGGTGGGACGACAGTGGCTAAGAGGTAGCGCGCATGGATTCGAGTCGAACTTGCACAGTTAAGCGTGGGTTCGAGTCCGGGTTGCTCCCCGTCGGTGTGTCCTTAGGCAAGAGAAGGACTCTTTACCCACCGCTGCCAGTGTACATTAGTTGGGAGTCCTAGGTTTGGTTGGTAGGAGTGGAGCCTCCTGAATTTCCCCTCTGGGGATTAATAAAGGAATATCTTATAACTCATAAAGAAACTGTTAGCAGAGGATGGTTTCGATCCATCAACCTCTGGGTTATGGGCCCAGCACGCTTCTGCTGCGCCACTCTGCTGTTAGTCACCCCAGATGGGACTCGAACCCACAATCCCTGGCTTAGGAGGCCAATGCCTTATCCATTAGGCCACTGGGGCTACAGTGACTCATGCTGCAGGAACTGCCAATGGCTAGTTCCCTTTAATATTGTACGACAGACAGAATGGATCAAATGAACCAAATTTGTTTTGTTCTGTTTCTAACTTGTGTCCTTCTCCTGTGTTTGTCTCACAGCAGCTGCCAAGTTCAGACGGGACTCTCTGTTTTGTCCTGACGAGCTGGACTCGCTCTTCTCCTACTTTGATACAGGATCTGGGCCTCGAAGTAAGCTACTCACTAATTCAACCTACATCCAAAGACCCATATGAAACCCTGGATCATTGCATTAGTCTTTAAACAAAACAGCTCAGCCTGAAAGAGACAGCGGTGACTAATGTGTCCATGTTGTGGCGTCTCCCGGTCCGGCAGGTCTGAGCAGTGACAGTGGGTTGGGAGGCAGCACAGACGGCAGCACAGACATCCTGGTGTTTGGCTCGGTGGTGGACAGCGTCACGGAGGAGGGTGAGCCTTTTATCATCATCACATGTCATCAACAGTTTTTATGTTCTTGTGTATCCTGTTATTTGAGTCTTGGTCTGGTTATGCGTCCTCAGAGTGCGAGGTGTCCGAGGATTCGAGCGGCGAGGCCGAGCTGGAGGTGGAGCCGGAGACATCAGACCCGGAGGACGTGAGGGACCTTCATCCTGGAGCGCTGCTCTACAAAGCTTCGAAAGCTCGCAACCTGCCGGTCATGGCCGAAGCACTCGCTCACGGGGCCGACGTCAACTTGGTCAACGACGAGGACGAAGGAAAGACGCCCCTCATACAGGCTGTGGTCGGGGTGAGTAGGGCGACTGAGCATTTCCTCTTACAGGCAGCATCATATCTCTGTTGAAACACTTAAAGGAACATTGCAACAATATTTAGTTGTCATTGCCAAACTAAAGGTGTAACTTCATTTCAGGGCTCACTGATTGCCTGCGAGTTTCTGCTCCAGAACGCTGCTGACGTCAACCAAAGAGACGCGAGAGGGAGGGGACCCCTGCACCACGCCACATATCTGGGACACACAGGGTGAGTCATGTTTAACCTCCAGGCTGCAAATGTAGCAGATTTAACCCCTTCACAACGTGGTCTACATTTCAGTAAAATGTGTTGTGATGATCAGCGTGTCGGCACAAGGGACAGGACACAGATTTAAACAAGATGCACAAGTGACTGAAGAGAATAGAGCAGTTGTACAAGTGACAGAGTGAAGCTGCTGCACTTAAAATGACTATGACTGATGTTTTTATACTTATAAATGACTTTTTATTTTCTCCTTTTGCTGTGATAATTAATTAATTAATTAATTTCAGTGGTTTTCTCATTTTCTTGAGAAAACAAACTTTGTTTATAGCATATTTATGTTTATTGGATAATTTATCTGGAGATAACAAATGTATCATTATCATGAGAAAACAACCTTTTCTTAAGATAATGAAAAAAATAACTGACGATCTCATGAAAATCACTGAAATTAACTCGTATCACATCAGAACGGAGAAAATAAAAATGTATTTAACCGTGTCCTTTTTGGGCTTCTGTAAAAATTGTGTTAATAATATAAAGTTGACACGTCACCTAAATTGCAGCTCCCCTCGACTTTACACATGAGTTTCGACTAATCTTTTTTTTTTTATTTGAAGTGTATCTATTTCTGTCTTGTAACAATTTATGCCATAATATGCTATTTTTGAGTCTTTTTATAGTGTTGTTAATTTTTATATTGTTGTTAATTTTGAAAAAAAAAAAAAGCTACTTTGGGAACCACTGCTGTACAAAACCTGTTCAGCACCAAACAGTGAAATATTTAGTAGCTGAAGAGTCATTTATTTCTCTGCAGAAGATGGTGGAGACCAAAAACAGAGCAAAAAGGGAAGCAAACGATTAGACAAGCAAATCAACAAAATTAAACATGACTGCTGGATGTGCAAATAATCAACTGTTTGGAAAAGAGTTTAATCACATTTTCATGTTGAAGAGAAATTTAATGTGTAAATTTAATATGGAAATAATACAATGAAAGTAAAACAAACTTAACATTGTGTTTTTGTTTTCCCTGTATATTCCAACATGGCGGCTCTCTCATGGTCCTGTGTCAGAAAGCTTTAAAATTCTCTCAAACAAGACGTCGTTTAGTGTCTAACTTCATGTCAAATAATTCCTCCCTCTCACTGCTGCTGTGTTGACACATCACCGACTGTTGGAGCATTGACATTTTCTAGTTTTTATTTATCTTCTCCTGCTGACAGAGAATCTTGAAGCTTTGCAGAGTGAAAAATCTCCTTTTGACTCTTCTCCAAACTTGTGTCCTTGTGTCTTTGAACTACAGTGATAATAATACTTCTGTTGATCAGCTGTAGATTGTGTCAGGACAGACTTTTGAAAATGTGTGTTATTGATCTCCATGTCCTGTGTAATTACAGGCAGGTGTGTTTATTCCTCAAACGGGGAGCGACGCAGAACGATGGTGATGAGGACGGCCAGGACCCTCTGAGTATAGCTGTGCAGCAGGCCAACGCTGATATTGTGACACTGTACGTTACTTTAAATACAAACTGTAGATTCAGTCAGGTCCTCTCCAGCTCTGCAGGAAGTTGAACATCTGACTTTTCCTCTCTTCCTTTGTTTTTCTTGTCTTTCCTTCAGGCTGCGTCTGGCCAGGATGAACGAGGAGATGCGGGAGTCGGAGGGACCCTTCGGACAGCCAGGTCAATACCCAATCAGCAGCCCCACTGAGCAGCAGTATAAGAAATGCATTCAGGAGTTTATCTGTCTCAATATAGCAGACTGCTAATCAAGTCCAGTCAGGGTGAACCAGTGCAGGGGGTGCCAGCAGACACACGACGACGCATGTTGGGGATCTCACCACCACCAGATTATCTTCTTCTCTCCATCAGAATATTCCCAGAGTCCCCTGCACAGTCTGTCAACTTTAGACCAGAAACCTGCCAGCAGTCAGCTTCTTCCTCTCAGGATCAAACCACAACTCAGTGTTAATCTTCTTTAACGATGTCACATTTGACTTTGCCAAATAACAAAAAAAACCACAAAAAAGTGTAGATGATTTTAACGAGGTGCTGATCAGCAGAGAAATCACTGCCCAGTAAAGATCAGACACTTTTTTTAAAGATCAGTGGAGCCATGATTAAAGTCATCAGCAGAGTGTTTAGGACCAATCTTGTTTTTATTGTTTGGAGGTTTCAGAGGGTACAGGGTGCTCTGAACCAAAGACCTGCAACAGCTCATGTGTCCAAACCATCCTGAGATCCACTTTATTGTGCAGCTGAGGTGATACTGTGGTGTGAGGTGGGGTGACCTCGGGCTGGTATTGTAGCATTGAAAGCCGTCCACAATACCATACAGCAGTGGTCCCCAACCACCAAGCCAGGGATCGGTACCGGCCTGTGGGGCAGTTGTTACCGGGCCGCACAGAAAGAATAAATAAAAATATAACTTCCGTTGCATTGATTATTAGAGTCTGAAAGACATTTTATTTTGAAAGGAACGACCGGATTCTCTTCAACTTAACTTTTGCCGTTGCCTCTTGTCAGGTGATAAAACGTTGGCTAACATCGGATACGTTAGCCAAAAAATACGCCCGCAAACTAGCGAAAATGAATAAAATACAAAGGTCTTTGGAGAGCTTCTTTGCAAAGGGTAAGAGGACATTTTTTATGCCGGTCGTCTTATATTATTTTCGCTGTATTTATCTACCACACCTTGAAGGCCAGTCCGTGAAAACAATGCCTACATTAAACCGGTCCGTGGTGCAAAAAAGGTTGGGGACCGCTGATTTAGTCTATACAAGAATTTACTTTCCAGAGAAATGCTTGGATGGAAAAATAACACAGCTGAAGAAAAACACTCTGCAACAAGGTCATTCTTATGAGAAAAAACCTGGATATGCTGATTAGGACGGCTATGAATATTTCACCGCAGCTCCGGGAAATCATGAAATGATGCCACTGTACAACAGACAGCAGCTTCATCACAAGCACTGGTCATAACTTCTTTTTAAGTTATTTGTGTCACAGTTTTGTTTTTAATGGCTCTGAATTGATCTTACCAGTGTGGTAGTGCAGAAGCAGGTCCTGTCTGTGGTCTCCTGTGGTCATGGGGTGGAAAACCACCGTTACCTGCATGCTCTCACCTACACCAAGCCTTCCTGAGGATGGTGTCACTGAGAAAGGCCTGAAAGTACAGGCAGTGGTTTCAAAAATTAGCTGTGGGAAGTCAAATGTCCAAGAAAACTTTTAATTGTAACCAACAGTAATTACAGTAAAGTTTAATTAAATGCATTCCCAACACTATTGAATGTAGAACAGTTGCTCAGCTGAATTTTCCCACTTGACTTGTGATTCAGGATGACTGCACTGATGTGTAAATCACAGTAAACATAGAGCAATCTTTACTGAGTCTCACCTCTGTGTTTGCAGCTTAAACTTGGCCTCGCTGTTTCCGACGTTGCGAACAAGGTGAGTTTTCTCTGTGGAGGATTTCACGGGACAGGCGGGTAACTGAAGCTCATCTCGGAAGTCCAGAATAGCGCGGGGCCCGATGGCACGGATCGGGATCTCAAACCGTTCCCTCTCTGTCACACACACCAGCCTGTGGTGGTAGTCCTGGAAGGAAAAAGAAAATGTGGCAACTCCAAAGTTTGTTTTGGTTTTTCCCGTGTCTGCATCAGTGAGGTTTGTGACTGATGAGGCTCTTCGTCTTTCAGAGTTAGATTTACAAGCTTGTGAAGCCATTAGAGCAGCTTAAATTCACCATTCAATTGGCAGCTTGCACACTGTCTGTAGGTTATGTTTCATATCATCAACCATTATCGTCTATTCTATACACACACATTACAAAAAAATGAATGCAACATTTTTTGCACCAACTGCTGCATTGCACTTGAATTTCTGATCTTTAGCTAGTCTTTGCTATCTCTGTGTACAAGAAGAGAAACAACTCGTCCTGTGGGCTCACGCTCGCCCCCATCGTGAAGCAGAGGTACTGCAGCCTCACCTTGTGTTTTTTTTTTTCAGTGCAGTTTTATGTCGGATCAGCGAGAATAAATATGTTATACACACAGAAGTACATGACTCAGACTGTGGAAAGTGAAGACAAGCAGTAAAAGTGTCTACAGCCATTATATTGGTGACATACAGGAGGAGAGCAACAGGCACAGACTCAGCCCATTTGTGAGGGATTGCGTCACTCCCCTGTATTTATTAAGAAATATGCAAACAATGTATTATTTTGACAATAAAAAATGATTGGACTGATATAGAAATTACATTTATAGCACCGATCGGTGGACCAATATTAATATTAATTTATTTTTGTTACTTTTCATTATGACCAACCTCCCCTGACCACACAGCCCTGCTGCATATATACTTATGGCTTATGCCTGCAGTGGTACAAACCGTGCAATTTTGATCTCGCAGCAGAACAGGATTATTCCTTTTTCTGTGCTCAGGAGTGTGTGAATGTGACCTTGACCAGCCCTCTGAGTGGCGAACCTACCAAACTTTGAGAACTAACACCCCCTCATACTCAGAGAGGGCAGCGTTCACTTTGTCAAGTACCAAAACCAAACGAGACAGACAGACGGCAAAGATGGTACTAGAGGAAACTAAGCATTGTAAGTCATCTGGTGAGGTTCCCATTATCCCCCAGATATTTCCTCCAAGTCTAGAGAGTCCCAAAAGCAAAGCTCAATCTGACCTGCAGTGATTGTTTAAGCTTCAAAAACAGTAATACTAAGACAAATGTCTCCAGTTTCTAATGACATCTCTGTCAGATAAATGCTATGATTATTATGTAAACATCCTCAGAGTGATAGCAATGGTATGCATCATTCATCATCATCATCATCATCATCATCATCATCATCATGGTTCAGTCCAAGGCTTGGTGTTGATAATGTAGGTAAGACTCTGTGCAAGGACAAACAGTGGAGTCACTCACACACTGTTGTGTCTGACAGATACAGTGTGACCCTGGATAACATAAATATCTAAGCGCCCTCCGTATGTACCATAAACTTGTGTTGTCTCTCTTTTCTCCTCTCGATCGAGATAAATAATGTTGCCGAAGACGTTCACAGTCTCCAGAGATTTTCTTCCACCAGTTCAACAGAAGGTTGAACAGAATTTGCATCAAATACAAAATGCAAATCCAGAAATACAAAATAACAAATATACAAATACGACATGAAAACTCACAAGATGGAAATAATAACAATTATTATAGTTTCTGAAGGTTTTCAATAAAATCACATACAGTATTTTAACTTCATAGTGGCCCCACAGGGAAGTCACCAGACTGAGTGTGATAAGTGTGATTAGGATTGTGAATGTTTCTCCCAGATTTCAGGTGAGTCCATTCAAAAGCTGTGGACTGACTGGCAGGTCAAGGACGACTTAAAACTCTTACGTATGCTTACAACGGTCGTGGCGAATATGAGGGATTAGATTACATTTAATATAATGTTGCTATATTGTATGTTGATCTTCTTCTCAGTTTCCCTTTCACTCGTCGCATCAGGAAAACAAAAGGAAGTGCGGGCGTAACCTGATACCTGACTCTTGACCTTTAACCTTTTGACTCTTAGCTGTTACCAGACATTCATGCACCAAACAAGATTGCAAAGTAAGTGCATCCTTTGTAACTTGTGGTATGTCACTGATCACACTGTGGATTTTCCTGCATGTGAGCGTGTGTAGTAATGTATTTGATTATAGGTTCAGCTAAAAAAGTCATCAGCCTCCTAAGAGCAACTCATCCTGACATTTTACTGTGCTGTGTGTTTCTTCTGTGCATGATGATCGTACAGATCACTGAGACTCCAGTGTCTCCACTACCTTGTTGTCCTGCGGGGTGAAGAGGACTGTGTAAGTAGCAGGCATTCCTGGTGCAACCTTGCAGCCTGCATCCTTCGGACCGACCACACGGAAACACTCAGAGTCCTGCTGCTCCAGCTTCACTTGCCTTGAAACCTTTGGAGGAAAAAAATCCTAACATTATGAAAGTGTAAACCCAGCACAGCAACAAACACAAAGTCTGCTACACTCACAAGTGATGATTTATTCATTATTACCTGATGGGGTCTTGTACAGATCTTTTTTCAATCCCCCGTGACCTTTTTCCAATCATTCTTCACTCCTTACACACACCCCACAGCCCACACACACACACACACACACACATCATTTAACCTTTCCTTTTTCTGTTGGTAAGGTCACAGCTATCTCTGAGTTGGATTTTTTTCTTCTGGCTTCAGCTATTTTTTGATTGAAATGTCAGCTCAGCAGCCACATTGTCCACTTACTTATTACGACCATTCATCCACACACCTTGTCGTTGTTGAGGAGGAGCAGCGGTAACTTGTAGCTCTGTGCAGGGGTGAAGTTCTGGAAGATCAGCTCAGATGGGTAGGGCTGGAAGAGTGGCTGATCTATATCTACAGAGGACAACTGACAACACACACACACACACACAGTTCCTCAGATTTGTAGTAATTACTGGGTGTGGGTTCTCTTGGGTGCTATTCACACGCTTCAAAATGATTTATTACCAGCATCATGGATGTGGTACGATGTGTGTTAAATACGTATTTATTCATTTAGAGACATATAGAGGATAAGATGTTCCTGTGCACTCTGCTCTGACTACATAACTACAATATGTGGATTATTTCAACTTATTAATCACATTCAAGAGAAACAAAAAGGTTTCTATAGATAAGGTCTTGACGGTATGTTTAGAAGTTCAACAGCACTCTCTTATCTTTACTCATTAAATATTCATCTGCAGTGCAGCCAGCAGCTGATTAGCTTAGCACACAGATGGAAGGAGATGAAAACAACATCTTTTTTTAACCTGTCCAAGAAATAATTGAGAATATGACCCCTCATGAGATGGTTTATAAACTTTGACTTCTGTGTAGATTATACAAACATACAATATGTAAATGTTGACGTCCACCTGAAATGAAAAATGGATTATTAATCCTTTTAGATCCTATCCACTTACTAAGCAATGCTAGCCAACATGCTATATATTTGCACATCAAAGTTCAACTCCATTTATCCATTTTATAGTGTAAAAACTTGCCAATTATGCTACAAGTTACTAAATTATTGGCTGGTTATTATCTTATTAGATGAGGATTTTATTTAAATACAAGCCAATAACGTAATGTTAATATGTAATTGGCTCCAAAATTTTATTAGGTTATTTTCAAGTTATTACGTTACTGAATTTATTACATTTATAGAGGTAAAATTATTACATTATTGGTTATTATACACGTGACTTTCATCATCTTGGCCAGAACAGATTCAACCAATAGTAGCATTTCATCCAACTGTCGTCCAATCAAATAGCTCCAAATGTTTTGTTCCACCTACATATACTGCTTTTTCTGGAAATACATCACGATACAGGAGTTATACTCTAAGTAATTCAAATAGAAACTATCATGTTCAGAAAAACAAAGAAAACATGTTAATTTCTAAATACTCAACTCCTCTGACAACATATCAGATAAATATACTTTTCAAGTTCATGCGGATCATTTTCATTTGTCCTGTTTTTCCATCATTCTAAAATTAATCAGAGTAAAATTATTACTGCGCTGTATATCAATTTAGTGGCTCTCAAGATGACCCAAAAAGATCCTGCTGGTCATTGCTCCCACTTATCACCTGCAGTGGCCCAGACTCACATTCACATTTGCATATTTGACAAGTCAACAAAAAAGGCGGACAAGGTTAGATGCAAAAATTGGTCGTCCTAAATCTGATGAGGGGACATTTATTAATTTCAAAGTCATTTAATGAACTTTTGATGGTATTTCTGCTCCGAGCATCCAGTTAAATTCTGCCTCTAAAAGCAACAGAGCACTAAGTCACATTGGTTGCCCTCTGCCCATCAATTAGTGCCTGCTGACTAAGGGGAAGCAACTTTGGTACAATGTAAATGCCCCTATAGCAGACAGCACACGCTCTGTATTCTGGGAATTAATGATGAAACGATGAGATGTTTGGAGGCATTGTTGCTTTTTTCTTGCTTCATTATTCTGCCTTTCCAAAGCCTACCACATGCTGTTCTTAAATTTTTGATATATTTATTAATTTCTATGTTTTTGTTGTTGTTTTTATGCTATTTATATCAGCCTATAGGAGCTCACACTTGGACCAATTGTGAAATTAAGTGTGATAACTGCAGGGTACAGTATAAGCTACAAATGGAAGTCATTTGACAGCCTGTCAAAATCAAATGTTTCTTCCAATGTATTTTTTTAGACTCAAATTTGATACTAAACTCCCCTGGGTTTTACTCTCATGAAGATGAAAGCCTGCAGCTGAAGCTTGTCTGAAAACAATAGTTGTAACAGCAAACACCCATCCAACTTTTATCTTTCACTGTACACCGTTGTCACTGTCACTGTCGTCCTTGTTGGTGCTTTACAAGCCTCTGGTACGTGCTTTAAGTTCATAACACACCACATCTTTCTAGTTATCAGTGCCAACTGTCACTTTTCACTGTAATTGTGCCACCTGCAGCCATTTATGCTGCTTGCTAAGTCGTTAATCAGCTGAGATATAACAACATTCGCTGGTATTTACTTTGTGATGAGTAGTTGTGCTCATGTCAAGCCACTCCAGGATGCGAGGGAGGTGCACCTCGGTGGTGTGAGCCAGGCGCTCCTCGGTGGACTGCAGCATCTCCTGGGTGAACACTGATGGAGTCACCTGCAAACACAGCAGCAGCAGCAGCACAGGCTGTTATGCTAACTGCACTGATAGCCCATTTACTGTCTCTTAAATTAGCAGTGACGAGGCACTGAGTGTTACCACTGAAGAGAAAACGGGGAAAAGATAATGAGCTCAAGAGGCGTAGACTGTCAACTTAAAGCTTGACAACTGACAGCTCTGACATATATGCAAAGAGACCAACGTTAGGAACATATACATGAGCTGATTTCACATGCTTAAAGAATACTAATACTCTTGTGCTTTAGTGAGAACCATGAGGAGCATTTTGTGGTTAATGCACTCTCTACACAATCCTCTGGCACCTCTTTATCAGTGCACCAGCAGCAAAGAAACATCTAACTGCACTTAGCCTATTTCAAGGTTAGGTCAGAAAAGGAAAGGATTTTAGCTTTAAATCTAAATTAATAATGTAGCAGCAGGGGTTATTGTATATGCAATATTTAATAGCTGCCAGTTAGGTGTGTATTCATAATACACTCTAATCTATTATTTAGAGACAACAAAGTTGCTCGAGTAAACACTATTCTTTAAGGAGGCAAGTTGTGAAATGATGTGGCTGTCTTTAGATGATGAATTATAAGATGTTATCATTTTATGTGAACAGGGAGAAATGCCTCTAAGTAGATTGTGAGCACTGTGCTGTGGGATATAATAGTTGCACTGCTTTATTTACAAAAGGTTACATGTTGGTTACATGTACATGTTTTGACTTAGCAACTACTAGAATGATAGAGTATCCTTTTAGATGTCAAATACTGCTATTATTTAATGGTCTTTAGAGTATGTATCGCTCTTGAGCTTTTATATGATGCAGAAAATGTGCATGACAACCTTTGTTGTGTGATTCAAAGGGAGGCATTACCGAACAAAAGTCGAAATCATTACAATCAAGTGCAAAGACAGATAATCCGACCTCTATGGACCTCATTCTGATCTGAGAAAACTCTAAGTGAAGTAGGAGAGAGCAGAGGCCTAAAATTGCTGAGTTGAGGTCACTGCAACAAAACACTGCAGTCACATATTGATTTTTGTTCCCTATAAGAAGCCAAGGTAATTATTAGGACAATCTGTCATTTGAAGCAGGATCCTTAAAAGAATGGGACAGTGTCCAAAACATGGGTCACGGGAAATTGGGGCCCAGTTAATTCATGGGAAAATCCTACTTCTAAGATTTGCTGTATACTTCTAATCCTGTGTGACCTTACAAGCTGTAGTGTCCATAATGTTTTGTAATGAGATTGATAAGCAGTGGTAAAAGTCATCTGAAGAAGAAAAGGCAAAAACAGCACGATACCCTCATCCTTCCTGGCTTGTCCTCCCTTACAGCAAGTTTATTTTTGGAAAGTGGAGACGTCTTGTTCTGAGTCCGGACGGCTCTCATTTTGAATGTGTTTGGTCACAGTCACCTGCACAGAAGAAAAGGGCACAAAGTGGAAAGAAGTCATGCAGTTTTAACACAATTTGTTAACAAATTAACACAAAGTAAAGACCCAATTCAACCTAGATTCAGCTGTATGGTGGGGGTTTTTCAATACTGAAATGTGGCACAGTGATATGAGGATCCATCAAAAACACAGCCAGGCAGTGTTTTACCAGCATGTACAAGTCCTCTCTTGGTCATTTGTTAGGATATTAGTTGGGCATCTAAATCAGAAAGACAAAAATCTAAAATGTGAAGAGACTGGAACAAAAAAGCAGTGGTACACTTTTTTTTTTTCATCAAATACTGAGCACCATGTTGTGGTGGAAACAAATCTAAGGTGCATCATTAATACAATGAAGAGGCCACTAAGTTTCAACATATCTTCACAGGACATTCTTTTAAAACCAGTATTAAGGGCATATATTGAAAATGTTCACTTCTATAATAATAATGAAACATATGCTGAGTCACACTAATCAAAATGTTGGCTGCCTGGTTAAACTGTGGAATCAATCTTTTGCACAGTATTTTTAATGGACTTAAAAGCTTCTTCAGTAGGTGACGTGTGATGCTCACTGAGGATCAATACAATAACTAAGACTCAAACAACTCCTTTGTTTCAGCCAGTGGCCAATTTATAGTTGTGGCTCTGGTCAATTGCTGTATATTGGGGGTCAAGTGTCATGTATCTATTTGTTGTGTACTGCAAATGTGTATGTGCGTATTATGTCTGTCAAATGATTTTCCCCTCTGAAGACTTCCAAAGTTCTCAAAACTAATCTGAAGTTGAGAGGTTTAAAAACATCCAAAAGCAGGACTTGATGTGTATGGCATGTAACTTAGATAAAGTTGAAAATTAATCATATTTACTTTTGTACTGTCCCTCTTATGATGATTTAAGAACATTACATGTAAAAATACAAACATATTTCAAACAATTGATGAAGAAAGATGTTTGATTGTAGTATTTTTAAGCTAGCAAAATGTGTTCGTAAGGCCTGTAAGAAATAAAAGCCAGGATGAGTCGTCTTGTTTAGTTTGTTTGTTGGTGTCCATGTGGACTGGAAAATGTAAATGCACGACATAATAATAAAAAGGAAGACAGAATTATCAAAGATTTTCCTTCGTGTCATACCAGTGTTTAAGCTAACGGTAGTAAACGTTAACGCTAGCAAATAAAGTTTACGTAAGCCTCTTCTTCACTACATCGCTATTTAATTTATAATTGTTGAATTATTTATCATTATTTAAATTTATAATTACACATATACATTAGTATTTGCTCTTTCTAGGAAATTCTGCCATGTCCTGAGGTTTAAACCCATCCTGTCAACTCGCTGTACACCAAAGTAAATTTACTTTACCTGAATTACGCTTCTTTTCCGTCACTTACCTTTAAAACTAGACAAAACTTCACGACTTAAACTGAATATTCGCGGTACTTAAGAAATAATTAGCTTATCAAAAACTTACCACTTTATACATGAACTTTTTAATTTACATAAAGCTCTCTGAAAAAGCAGTCATTCAGGCCAGCGTCGTTGTGGTTTGTTGCCGTGGCAACTCACTCCTAGCACCTACCGGTCCGACCTACCAGTGAGCTGTTCTCTGATTGGCTGATGGTGGTTGCAGTAGACAGTACCTGTTGTTCCCCCTGTTGTAAGAAAGAAATAACACTGAAACATTTTCTCTGTAACAACTCATAGGCCTGTGAGATACAAGCTACTTTGAAGCGTTTAAAGTACACATTATTCTCTCAGTATTTCTTATTTTCTCACATCCTTTCTTGAAATGATTCACTCTGATTTGGATAAAACCAAAGCTTGGGGCACTGAATTGTTATTTGCGAGCTCACCAATAAGCCTAAAACTGAAAATAAATTTAATTAAATTGCCACAGCTCCAGGGGCTCCATTACATGTAACAAGTCTTGTATTAAGACTTTTTATTTACATGAAACACACAAAAAAAGAAATTGAACTACCCCAGTAAATTAGAATGATGCATCTAAAATCATAATACAATGCAGAGTGATTGTTATTATTATGATTAATTAGATTCTGTATATTTCATTATTGCAACAGGTCAAGGTTGAGAGAGTTTGTACCATAGACTGTGTATTTAATGTTATATGCAGTTTATGGTTTGTACACTGCTTGCTGTATATGTAAATTAGTACAATGTGTTTTATACCAAGGTGTTTGTTTCTTTTATTTTTTCAAATATATGTGTCACATACATATATTAATATATATATATATCCATTTGGTTTGCATCTATTATTTTTGCTGTTGTTTTCTTATTCATTTTTCATTTCAAGTGATCTTGTCAAATAAACAGCATTCTTTCAAATCCACTTTGCTGCAGGAAGATAAAACATATTTTTTTTAAAAATATCTTAAAAATGAATAATAACAAGCTTTAAATGTTAAGTACAGGCTCCTCATAGCTGAGTCATAATTCAGCAAATCTACTTTCCAGATTTAAACTTCATATGTGATTTCAGCTTGGAAGATTTTTTTCATGTATTTCAAGGCTTTACAAATGTAATTAGTTTCAGATGGTGAATTTGACCTTCAGTTTAATTAAAGCAACTTGTCTTGGTCTGTTTCACTAAAAGTGACGCACTCACTCTGAAAAATCCAAAAGCCTGGAATAAGGAAGAAATAATCTCTCCATGCCCACAATAGTGTAATATTGCTGTGCGAAAATGAACAGTTTCTAAATTGGAATATCTTATCGTGGATCTATCAGATGCACATCCCTCTTGGTGTCTTACACACAGACACACACTCACTTACCCACTTATAAAAGCATACAAATCAGCATCAACTGAGCACTGTGTGTGTACAAGAGGGTCATTACAAGGGCAAGTGTGACTTCAAAAGGGATTTGAAAGCTCAGTGAGCATGATGACAGGGCAGAAATTTTTAATTTAATCTTAAACTTTACAAATCCACTTATCCTCCTTGACTAAGTATTCATGACATACATATTTGAACTGATAGGGAACAGGGGTTTCTAATCTCTGTCATTCCTCTCAAGTACAGACACTCTGACCCCGACGCCCATAATCACGTGTCGAGGTGTTTTTCTCAGAGGTCAGTTGCTCAGTTTAATTGAAATGATTGTGTGATTGTGTTATTATGTGGGTATTACTACTCACATTAAAGTCAGGTTTCTATTTCAAAGCTTTCTTCACATTAACAGGAACAAAACTTTATTCTTCAGTCAAGTTTTTGTTCATGTAAAAACTGTAAATGTTAATAATAATAATGCTGAAATTGGTCAATAAAATAACCACAATATGTTTATATTGCAGGATGTGATTTCCAAAACACACCCTAAAAATTCAGGGTTGTTTTTACCCAAACCTGGGTACATATTGGACTGACTACATGCTGACAGTTCTGTGTAAAAACAGTCAAATGGTCAAAAATATTGGGTAAAAACAACAAAATGATGAAAAATGTTGAGTAAAACAATTAAATAAATGGTTAAAAAAAAGCAAAACAGCAAAAATGTTAAGGACAAACAGAAAATGTTGGATAAAAACAATAAATTAATTGGTAAAACAGCCAAATATTGGATAAAAACAACAAAATATTGGACAAAAAAAGTAATATAATTGGTAAAAACAGCAAAATGTTGAGTGAAAACAAGAAAATGTTTCATAAAAAATAAAACAATTGGTAAAATTACCAACATATTGGGTAAAAGCAAATAATAAAAACAGCTAAATGTTGAGTAAATAATGAGTAAAAACCAAATGTTGGGTATAAACAGACAAACGTTCAGTTAAAACAATAAAATAATGTTTAAAAACAACAAAATATCTTCATCTTATCTCTTAGATAATGCAAAAAATATAGTTGTATTACAATTACGCACTACAGGTCTGATTCTTGTGAGAAAATTATAAACTTTACTGGATCTTGTATCACTGGATTTGTTTTCTTCTAGTCTTGTAGTTCACTATTATAGCTTTTAAGATTTGTTTTCATGTGCTTTCTCCCACAATCACTTCCATTCTCTTCTTGTAACCCATGAGTCAGCACTTTGAATTGTTCAGCCTGGGTGAGAGAGACAGAAAGACAGAGGGAGAGAGGGAGGGAGTGGAGGCTATTTGTACAACACACTCTCTGCATACACCATGCAGGCTTCCCAGGATTTTGAGGTGTTTAACCGCCCTCTTTGTACAATTGGGTCATTTGTTTTTGTTGTTGACAGCAACTAATAAAAAAGTAATTAATAAATAAATAATTCAAATTGTTTCCCTGCCCTTTCCCGGTCCCCTCCCTCGGTTCCCAGCCCTGTCTCTGTTTCTGTGGACGGATCAGTGAGTTGCCCAGCCTGGTAGAAAATGGGATTAAGTATTCTTCAAAAGGGGAAACCGGCAGTCTACTGTAGGCCACGCCCCCTACGTCCTGCACCCTGTGACGTCAGCGCGTATCACGACCTCCACCGCTCCGTCCGCCGCAGCAGAATCAGCTACATCAACTACCGTCAAGCCTGTACGGGATTCCCCTTTTAAAAAAAATAATATTAACAACGATATAGACAGAGCGTGTTATTTAAAGATCATCATCATCATCATCATCATCAGAGGATATGGAAGCGGAGTCCTCCTCCCCCGGTCAGTGCAGGTAAGACTGATCCAGCTGGATGTCGGTGGCTGAAAACCGAGCCTCGGTTGTCAAGACAACTCACTGTTGTCAAGGCTGCTGTTGTATTACGACCTGTCCGACGATGCTTAATAACAAGCAGTGAAATTGTTATTTTGTGGGATTTTAGAAGCGTTTTAAAGAAGTGACATGACGGTTTATTCTGAGGATTACACCAGCCAATGAGAGCTCTGCTTCCACTCTGACGTAGACTGGTTGTTACAGGTGGTCAATGTAAATACAGTAAATATTGCAGGATATGTAGCTATAATAAAATAGTGGTGCCTCCTCCTTTCACACACAGTTTACAGCCTGGTCCGTTTGTTTCTGTTTCAGTGAGTCGCAGCTGATCAGCAGGTCGGGCAGGTCAAACTTGATTGTGTTGTCTTTTTGTTTTTTTGTTTGTTTGTTTTTTCGGTGACTTGTTGTTGTGGTTGTGTTTGCAAAAAATTGTGTTGCACTCAGCCTGGAGGAGCCGTCCCAGGGTCCTCTCACTGCTCCGGGAGTCTGATCCCCCGCAGCACCACGGACAGCTCCGCGAGGACCCGCACCAACACACACTGTGCTGTCAAGTGCACGTGGCACCTAAAAAGTCATTATCTTCATGCAGAGTTTAGAAATTTTTTTAGAGTACAAGTGACATAAAAAATGTAAAAAGATGAAAAAATTAATATAAGTAAAAACATATTTAAAGGTTAAAAAAACCCATAATTTTACACACTGAAAAATGTTAGGTTGTGTTTACCCACACCTGGGTTAACACTGGACAACATTTTGTAATTTTTAATGTAGCATTTTAGAATTTTGTGTAGCCTAAATTTTGTAGTTTTATGCAACATTTTATAGATTTTAACCCAGTATTTGATGCTATCTGGTCATAGTAACCCATCATACAGTCAGTCTCATATTTACCTGGGTTCTGAGTACTGGGTTACAACTTTCAACACTTTTTAGAGTGTAATACCCAAACCCGACACAGCACACCATTTAAACTGCAGCGATACACACAAAGAAATATGCTCAGTACACAAAATAAAAATTAGCTCAACTCAACTCAGCTTTATTTATAGATTACTTTAAGAAACAGCAAAGTTGGTCAACGTGCTGACTACAGAAAAACTTTCCCACTCAAGTGTAATAATTGTTGTATGTCAGATGAGCCTCAGTTTGCTTTGAAGCTGGTTCTAATGTAAATAATACAGTGTCCTATAAAAGCATAAATGCTCGAGGTGTATTTTGAAACATAGTCCTAACTACTCTGGTTTTATATTCTTTAAAAGGCTTTATAATTGTCCTGATCCTGATCCATAGATTACTATGTAATGTTGCAGGTTAAAAGAAGCTGAGTTTGCTCTGTGTATTGGAGTAATAATAAATTCAGCAGAGAGAAATGTTCAGAACAAATGTTTCCTCTCTCTTTATAGGAAGAGTTGACTGGCCTCCATATAAAACACTGCAGCAGAATTAAAGACACACAAGATATCATGAGGTTGTTTTATGGTTAGTTGACACATGACCCACCACAGCTGATGTCTCCATGTCTCTGTTTCCTGAGTTTATAAATCACTGATTGAAAAAAGATGTTAAATGATCTGAGGGGCTGTCATTCATTGTCCACCTTCAGCAGGTTACACAGTAGTCACCTGTTTGTGTTTGTTAGCTGCAGGACTTGAAGGACTTCAGCAGCTGACAGAGGTCAACACAGTACAACATCAGTACGACACGGTTATCTGTACAAGATTTAATGCACACTAGAAAAGGCTGCATTGGTTTGACCCAGTAAGATGGGCCGTTTAAAATCCAACACTTTATTGTTTTTAGGCAACATTTTAGTGTTTTTGCACATTTTGTTGCTTTTACCCCAAACTTCAGTGTTTTCATGCAACATTTTGCTGTTTTCACACATTTACTCAACATATTGTTGTTTGACCCCAACATTTTGTTGTTTTTTGCAACATTTTGTTGTTTCAACCCAAGATTTTATTTTTTTTATGCAACATTTTATTGTTTTCCCAACCTTTTTTGTGTTTACATCCATGTCACTGGGTTACATTAACCCAGCATGTAGTTAGTCCAGTATTTACCCAGTGCTGGGTTGTTGTAACCCAGGATTTTTTATGTTCTATATATTTCAGTTCAGAAGTTCAGTTCAGAATAACTTTATTTATCACCAGGGGGTAATTTTAAGTTTCTCCTGAGGAGTTTCCAGCAGCAACAGGAGTCGCGCCCACCATACACAAACCGTCATATTCAATAAAAGCTTTAAATTTCTCATTATAGAAACTCATCACTTATAAAATATCTGCAGATCCATGTTGAGTTCAGGGTTAAATGAGGAAACAAGAGGGAGCATGCGGTGGAAAGATTGAACACCCAGTGCTCGTCAGACGCGGCAGCAGTCGTCTTGGATGGCGGCTCTAAAATGGGCTCAAAGTCATCAGGCTTTGCAGATTGGTCCTGTGAAGGCTGCAGCCCCAAGTATCATTTTGTTTTAATAACAAAGCTCGAGGCGCAGAGGGAACATTAACAAGGTTATAGCTTCACAGTCAGATTTATAACCCGGATTACAGAGTGGTTCAGACTGTGTGTAATGTAGCACCTTGCAGCCTTCCCAATCAAATCAACAACCCTGAAAAAATAGCTCAGCTGCTACGCTTAAAATTGCAAAGTAAAAACCAATGAGTGTGTCGCACAGTGTATTATTAATATAGGTGTTTTTACATGTACTTTCCCTCCTGCATTTTAGAGTGTTTCCCCTCCAGCTGATCTTTTAACTCGTATTTAACCTGGTTGTTACAGATTATTGGGTAATACTTCAGAGACAGTGAGTAGCAGCTTATTGTGAGTTGAACACCAGTAGGACAGGTTATTGGATTATTTTATCCACCAGTGAAACAATAGAAAAGCCTGGGCTGAACCAAACTGAATTTTACAGCTGGGTTTCTGGTGTTTAACTCATTACCTGGAGGTTAAAACAACGTTCAGTTAAACCTGTTCTGCTGCAGACTGAGTCTCACTGCACATTAACATATTGAGTGTTCAGCCACCTCATCCCTCACTTTCTCAGTTCGTACTGTTTTGTTTAGGTGCTGTAGTTTTGGTCTCTTCATATTTATTTCTGTGAAGATGTTCAGTCATTACTGTTTTCTGCTGTAGCTTAGACTGCTTATAGAAATGGACGAAGCCATTCAGTCAGGAAATACTCCACAAGTCATTCTGATGTCATTAGATAAAGTCTTCTCAGTGTCCAAATATGGTCACTTCTGGCTCCAAAAAGCAACATGGAGACGTTCAAGTGCCAAATTTCTTTCTTCAAAATGTGAACCATGATGTCACGTTAGATTCATCCATTTTACATAGACTGAAACACATATTTATTTATTTATTCGTACAAAGCTGGAGCTTGGTGTTGAAGTGGTAACATTAGCCATAAGTCATGAGAGCACCGCTGATAAGCAACATCAACTAGTAGCGGTGTTTATATTCCCATCTTTTCTTCTCAGACGGTCATGAATTTTAACTCTTTATGGAGCAAGATATTTGTCATGATTCTGTGTATTTTTTTAGTTTTGATTTTCATGATTCCTTGTATTTATTTATTCATTTTTCTGAGTTTTCTCTTGTTATTTTGTAGTTCCAGTTTTCTTTGTCATGTCATTTCCTGTTTTATTTTGTTAGTCTTGTCTCGTGTGTATTTTCTTCCTGTCCCAGCCTCGTCAGACCTGTCGTGATTTGTCTCATCTCACCTGCTCCCTGATTGTCCTCGCCAGTTGTGTCTCATTGTGTCTCATTACCTCGTGTATTTAACCTCATGTGTCTCTGTTCTGTGCCGGTTTGTTTGTAGCCTTAGCTCATCATCTAGCCTTTTGTTCATGTTTTGTTTTGTAGTCATAGTCTTGCCTTGTTTTTTGTGACGTTGCCATTTTTGCTTGATGATTTTTGGACACCTCTGAACGTATTAAACCTGGTTTTACTGATCCGAACATGCCTTGGTGGCTGCATTTGGGTCCCTGCTCCGAGCCTGTTTTCTGTGACATTATTTACTTCAATAAACTGCAAAAGTCACAGTATAACCACATAGTTTTTGTATATACACTTTATGGAAAAAATAATACCCTATACCAGTGGTCTCCAACCACCGGGCCGGGGACTGGTACCGGTACGTGAGGCATTTGTTACCGGGCCGCACAGAAATAATAAATAATTTATATAATTTCCGTTGTATTGATTATTAGAGTCTGAAAGACGTTTTATTTTGAAAAACGACCAGATTCTCTCCGACCTAGCCTTGACACGTCACGTGATCAGATAAAATTCCGTAAACTAGCAAAAACGAGTTAAAAACAAACGTCTTTGGAGAGCTTCTTTGCAAAGAAGAAACATTCATTTTTTTATGCCGGTGGTGTTATTTTATTTTTGCAATGTTTATCTGCCACACCTTGAAGGCCGGTCCGTGAAAATAATGCCTACATTAAACCGGTCCGTGGTGCATAAAAGGCTGGAGACCCCCGCCCTACACCTGCAAGTACCACAATATGGTAACTTCAGTGACCTTGGTTTTCAAGATAACTACATTATATATATTTATATTTATATATAATAATGAAATGGAAACTTAAAAAAAGTCTGTAATGGAAAGATAACAAATTCCTAACATGAGACAGAAATTAATATGCTGTTACTTTATGGTGTTTATATTTTGTGAGGCAGCTGATGTATTGTGTGAATGTGTTCAGTTACAGTTATGAAGACTACAAGGAGACAGCAGACTGGCTGCTGGCCCACACACAGCAGCGTCCTAAAGTGGCCATCATCTGTGGTTCAGGTCTGGGGGGCCTGGCTGACCTGCTGGATGACAGTACTGCCTTCCCATATAAGGATATTCCACGTTTCCCCACCAGCACAGGTAGATTGCTGCTGTTGCTTACAATTAGATATATTTGTTCAAAGTGTATTATAATGGTTTGAGCCCTGCAGTCAGCAGCTGCTCTCACTGTTGCTGTGCTGTGCAGTGAAGGGTCACGCAGGACGGCTGGTGTTCGGGAAGCTGCAGGGCCGCGACTGCGTCTGCATGCAGGGACGGTTCCACTTCTACGAGGGCTACGACATCCACACGGTGAGCTGTCAACGTGGAGATGATGCACTGCTGCTTGTGATATGGTCTGTGAGCCTGGGGGGAGATACTTGTCAGGGTGGGATGAAAATAATGTGAAGAAAAGGAACAAAAACAAGAATCTGCAACCAGGATATTACCTGCACTGTTTCGCATTAGTTTGTTTTCAGACACACATTTAAATGAACAAATCTCTTTGGAGCAGGTGCAATGATGACATCATGAGTCCCAACTACCCAGGTCATATGAATTAATGCCTTACAATTGTTTAGTGCTATACCAGTCCAGATATTTCCTATATTGTCCGTTTCCTCCTTAAAGTCTGAGAGCAGTGAGTCCATGTTTTTAGACGTTGCTGTGCAGCTAAATTTGACACAGAAGTTTCTGAGGGAATACTCCAGAGAGTGTTTGCACTCCAACAGGATGGAGACAAACAAACTAACACTGCTGATTTCCTTTGAATATTGTAGAATAGACTCTGTACAATCATTGAAGCGTCATGAAGACGGGAGTCATTAGAGATTTAGGAGGTTGATCAATAAAGTTTTGGGAAGAAATAAACTGCATGTGTCAAGAATAAATCACATGATCACAATCATTTCATGAATAGAGGTAAAAAAATATATATTTATTCCAACTTTATGGGCAACAGTGTATATTTTGGGAGAGTATTGCTTTGGAAAATATATTGCTTTAACCCTGTAAAGCCTGAACCATGAAGTAATTGGCAGAAAATTTATTTAACCTTCTGACAAAAAAGAAAAACTCTCAAAAATATCACACTGATGATGTCGAAGTTTCAAATCTCGTGTTTCAAATATGATACATTTGGCATTAAAGGGTTACGGGCGATTTTATTTTGGTCTTAAATGTTTTTGTTTGATTTTCTTTTCACAAAGTTTGAGTCAAGTAGTGAAAGTCTGTCAAATTTATTCCCTAAATGGCTGTTAGATATGTGGGGGGGTGAAAAGTTTAATTGTCATTAGATAATCTACTAAAATATATATAAATGCCATTTTAATGATTACCTTGTTGTGAGCTGAAGATTACATTTTCTTTGATGGGAGGTTGTTTGTTTCTTTGTCGTTTTCCAGGTTTTTACTTGAAAACTTTGCGATTTTGTGTGTTACCGTGAACATTTGCCAGAAACCACTAAACACAAAGTACAGCTGAGGCTTTTGAGAGTGTGATTAGTTTTACTGGTGATAAAACAAAGCAGCGGTTTACAGCATGACTGTCTGAGCCTAATTTGACGGGAATCCATCCAACGGTTTGTGAGATATTTCAGTCAGCACCAAATACAGTCTGAGCATCTTTAGATCAAATTAACTGTGAACGACCTCCCTGTGAACGCTGGATGATGCCGAGATGAAAGCATATTTATTTGTTGCTGCTCTAATTTGCCTCGTGAGTAGCTTTCTGTCGCAATTTCCGTCACGAGCCACCTCGCTTCTGTATTTCGAGACCTTGCTGATGCAAATGATATACTATACAGGATAAGTGAAGCGAAGCTGGCAGATTAAACTCTGACTTTGTCAATCACTTTGAGAAAAACATTCACAGTCTCTGTAGGTGTGGGTCTAATCTTTAAACCCTGGATGTGTTTAAACCCTCGCTCAGTTATTCTGGTCACGCAGGGAGCTCCTTTGAAAGACGCACCATTGATTTTGTGACAATTCTCTTTATTTTATTCAAGACACTGACTGTGGTGATAATTGAATATAAAGTATTATATGATATCGGGTTGATGTCCTTTAAATTTATGGGATCAAATACGACTTTCCTTCATATAGTTTGATGAACCCTGTCAGAGAAACCTGCCCTCTGAGACTTTATCGCATCCTCGGTAATTACGACTTTTATTATATCAAACTGTGTAAATTGGCGTCCTAATGACTTTTCAGCATGAGCTTGACAAACCACTGCATCGCTCACAGCACTGGTTAAAAATGTACGATCTGTGTGTTGAATGATCAGCTGCAGAGCGGCGGTGACGGTAAGAAAACCACCCGGTGTGTCACAGTGTCGACACGGGACACCGGCCTTTGGCCTGTGGAGACTGTCTCTGGTTTTATTTTATTACCAGCCGCGATGCACCATCTCCACATAAAATCATCCATATAATCCCACTGAATCATAAACTCCAGGTTCATACATACAGTAATTGAGGACCAGATGTGTTACAACCCTCCTGTATCCAGTTGGGACTTTAGTCAAGCAATATATCCAGCTCCTCTGGTTGAGTCATCTGCATAAAATGAGCTGAACTGAAAAAGCTGCGACTCCGCCAAAGTTGAGGGAGGTAAACTGTCACCAGATAATCTGCATGTGCTAGACTTTGTCCTGTGTTATCATCATTTCATCATATCTTATCATATCATAGCTTTCATCTTCTCTGCAAACAGAGGAGGAGATCAGACGAGACAAGAGAGAGTTTTTTATTAACTAGCAGCATGGTTCTGGACGAGGTCGTGTCCGTCTGACGGTTATATTTTAATAGATTCAATACTTTGCTGTTAAAGCGAATATGTGGAAAATTAAGGGCAATCTTATGAGCATCATGAGTTGACATTAAAACTAAAATGAGCAACACGGTAAAAAATTACACCTAAATATAAATCATAAACATAAGTACCATATTTTGCAGGCTAGGAGTTGATGATAGTATTGTACTTTGGAGCCATTTGGCACAAGAATTACTTTTGGGATTAATAAACTCTTATCTTATCTTATCTGATCATACCGTATCGCATCGTACCGTATCGTATCTTATCATATCTTAGCTTATCTGATCTGATCTGATCTGATCTTTTCAAACCAAAATGCTAACTTAATCCTGCAGTGTGGACCCTCTGTCTCCCTCTTGTGGCCGTCAGAGTAATTACAAAACACTCTGAATTAACGCCTGCTCCCCTCTTCAGTTTCGATCAAACCATCTCTGCTAATTGACATGAAAACTGCAGATTAAACCCTCCAGTACTTCATACTGTAAAATGCCATCAGATCGCAAGGGGACAGCCGCTTCTTTGTCCACTTGTGTTTGGATGTCACTATGGTAACAACAGGGCCTCCTCACACTTATCAGAAGATGACCACCATTCGTAGACAGTCAGCAAAGTTCGCTCAACGAGAGGAGAAGGCACAATTATTATCGTGACGTCCTCATCGGGGAGGCATCAGGACACATTACCATTTAGACTACAAAAAATATGTGGTCACGTGTCCCTGACCGCCTCCACATGTGGTGTGAGTGATCAGATCTCAGTGTGTTTCGGTGGTGGTTTACACTTGTATTAACACTGTCCACTTGTGATACGATCAAAGGGACACATCTTAAAACTGGGTGAGAACAAACCTATGACAGTCCTGTTGTTACGTGTGCTGCTGGCTGTGTCTACACTGCACATTATAATATGCAAAACTCACATCAAAGTGACAGCGCTGACTTTATCAAGACACCTCCGTACTTGAAAACATTCCTCCTCTAACTCGCAAAACACTTTCACTGGCAATTCAATCTGTGGAGGAAATGGGAAAAGTCATTTCTAAATGTGACTGCAGTGAAAAGCAGCAACAGGCATTTATGGGCCATCAGCTGCCCTGTAAATGTTAGCACACGACCACAACTGCTCCAGACATGAACAAAATACTATTGACATCAGCAGTTTGGAAATGTTGGTTTCTCCTGTGATTTGTTTCCTTCACTCTTGTTTCTGTAATATTCTGACAAACTCGGTGGTAAAAGAGCATCAGTACTGGTCTCTGAAGTGTTTGTCTCTGCAGGTGGCGTACCCGGTGCGAGTCTTCTTCCTGCTGGGGGTGGAAACTCTCATTGTGACAAACGCAGCCGGGGGGCTCAACGCCGCCTTCAACGTGGGCGACATCATGCTCATTAAAGACCACATCAACACGCCGGGCTTTGCAGGGCAGAACCCTCTGTGTGGACACAACGACGAGAGGTACGACCCCCAAACATCCCCCAAGCAGGAAAGTGAAACCTGTGACTTGTGCATTATTTGTGTGTCTCTCCAGGTTTGGAGTGCGTTTCCCCTGCATGTCAGACGCATACGACCGCGAGCTGAGGCGCCTGGCCGAGCAGACGGCGAAGGAGCAGGGCTGCGACTGCTTCTTGCAGGAAGGCGTTTACTGCATGCTGGCTGGACCGACATTTGAGACCATTGCAGAGTGCAGACTCCTGCAGAAGCTCGGGGCTGACGCTGTGGGTTAGTACAGCTCCTTCATGCTCACTTAAAGGGATACCACCTCGAACGGGGAAAAACCTCTCAAATGTGCATCTGTGTGACTGTGAGCTGTACTCTGCAGTTTATTATGAAACAAACAGGAATACAGTGAAGGTACACACACAGTATTTGAACATAGGTCGTTATAAAACACCCTATAGCAAAGACCAAAATGGATAAATAGGTTATTTATAAGTAACTCACTTTCATCTCATGATGTATTTCCTGCAGAAACAGGAAGTGTAGATGGATGAAAACCTTTGGAGCAATTTGATTGGACCACTGTCACACAACGAAACGCCCTAACTAGCTAATATACATAGAGACTATGTTACAAAATCAAAATACTAGGTGTACCGTATTTTCCGGACTATTGAGCGCACCTGTCTATAAGCCACTGTTGAATTTATTCGAACAGTTTCATGTGGTCCACTCTGACCGGCTCTGATGTGACGACGCTAAATGTATCGGCGGCATGGAGCTTGCTAGCTTGTAAAAAGCTATCGAGCTTTGTGCCGTCAATACATGAAAAACACCGGTGTTTAGGTTCAAAAAAGTAGCGGCTTATAGTCCGGAAAATACGGTAAAGACACTTTTACTACTACAGCTGCTGATACTTTCTGGTGGTAATTTGAACTGGGCTGCAAACCTCAGGTTGATTGACAGGTGGATGGAGTGATGCTATTGGTTAAAATTGCTCTGACAAGATGACAAAATCCAATGTTTTTCACTTCTAATCTCGATTTCCTCCCAGTGAGTTATGATGCTTCAATATTCATCAATACCCAAGTATTTCATCCACACTCAGATTAACTTTCAATCTAATCAATTTCTATTTCTATGTCAAGTTTTTAAAAAACGTAATGATAAAATATTGGAGGCGATATCTCTAAATGTCATGATTGCAATAGACTGTAGAATATTTGTTTGTTTTAATTGTGTGTTATCATTTACAAAATCATCAAATATCTGTCAAAAACTATCACTTTATGTAGCACTTGTTAAAACCTTTCTATCTGTTAATGCTGTTTAACTCCAGCCACACTGCTGAGCTTCTCTCTCTTACTTACACTTTACCAGCTCAGACATTATTATAACTTCTGTACGTTTCATCTGCAGCTAAATGGTCAGATGTAAAGTTTAAAAGGAAAACAGAAAAAAACAAGCTGCTGCACACAAGACACATTTAGTATAAATCTGAAATCTAATCTGAATAATATGAGCTGTGACATAAACAAATGAAGGCACAGAGATTAGCTGTGTGTTCGGCTGTTTATGGAGCATGTTTGCGTGCATCAAAGTCTGATTCAGGTTCTTGTGTTTACATGCATCCATGAATAAAACATGAATTATTCCTGTTTGACTTGACAGAATCGACATTAAACAAATGTGCAGAGAAATCTGAAAGGATGCAGCTGCTGCGTGCTGGTACCACTCTGCTGCAAATAAAATAGCTTTTATATAAACATCTATATATACTTTGATAAATGTGAACACCTTACCTGGAGTTGTGGCTGTAGATGACTTATGCACTGATGATATGTCGAGCCACAGCCACAGGAACCAGTAAATTATTACACTGAGAGAACTATAGTTCAGACGACTGAAAATTAATGTGTAGGTTTGAACATTTGTGCTGCTATAATGCTTTTTTAAAATGTCAACGGTGGATCGTATAACTGTGTATATTATAAAAAGTGACAGTCCTGTAAAGTACCACTGAGCGTTACAGCGTTTTCAGATTGTTTTCCTTCAGACCCCACAGTACACTGCTACCTGCAAAGCATCAGCCAGCGCGAGTTAATGACCAGCTCATGAACATTTAGCTGCTAAAGAGCCACATATTTCCTCCTAAACAAAGCTAATCACAAAGCAATTATTGGCCCTGCATTCATCGTGTGGCCGGGAACATGACTCCAAATGAATACTAATGTTGCTCTGCATCTGCTGAATGTGTAAATAGGAAAGTGTTTGCTAGCACGCTGCCAATATGCTTGTTTTTGTGGCTCCCATGTAGCCAAAAATATTATTTATTCTGGTTTTAAAGGAGATTTTTGCTGTTTTTATTTGTCAAAACTGGGCTGTTTCATTTCCTGTGAAAATCATTTGTCGTCTTTGAGCTTTGTGATGTTTTAGAGAATAACTCAAGATGTCGTTGATGTCTTGGTTCAGTTGGTGAGGCAAAAACATTTAAAATGACAAATTTTTGTTATTTTATTACCTTGTTTTCAATCATAGAAGTGAACAAAGCAACCAGATTTCAAAAGTGAAGCCAATGTGGAAGTGAAAAATCTTGCAATACTCCCGATGGCCACTAGAAGTTCAATTGATTTCAATTAAAAAATGGGCATTTTCAACCATGAAATAGTCAATACATTTTTCCCACAAGTCATTTATCATCTGAAAAAAAACAAAACATTAAGTAGATATTAGGCTTCATTAAGAGGAAGATTTAGGGACGTGGTTAGCTTGATTGACAGGTCTGGTCTCCATTGAGACTGGTGCTGAAATCCAGTCTTATACACATTGGACAGTGTCCTTGGGTTCAAGAGTCTGACCCGCTTCCTCCCTCCTCCCTTCATATCCAAATATGGTCGCCTCTGGCTCATGTCGATGTTCAAATACCAAGCTCCTGGATTCAAAACACGCAAGTCCACAAACTACTTATTTGCACTTTTGCATTGACTTCACTTTGCTTCGTCCATTTCTATACAGTCTGTGTAAATCTTGCAAGTTTCCTCCCTTTGTGCAAGTGCAAAACTGAATCACATCTGCTGTTTCTATATGAATAAATGTCCCCCTCTGTCCTCTGTCCTCTGTCCAGGTATGAGCACCGTCCCAGAGGTGGTGGTGGCCCGTCACTGTGGCTTACGTGTCCTGGGTCTGTCCCTCATCACCAACAAGGCTGTGATGGACTACGACAGCAAGGAGAAAGCAAACCACGAAGAGGTGCTGAGGACCACCGAGCACCGCACCAAGGACCTTCAGAAGCTCGTCAGCAACTTCATCACCAAGATCTAGTAACTGTATCGAAGATCTGTTGAGTAAAAAAATGTGGTTACGTATGTGCAGGTGGTGAGATGTTAAGTTGTTTGGGTGGATGGGTTAGTAGTTATTAAAGGGTTAGATGGTCAACCAGGAGAGGTTAGAAGGATTTTAGTGTTCGATTCGATGATTGTTGAAAACTTCTGATAGTTTGGATTCAGTGCTACCACAGGAAGAGCATCACAAACCAGGAACTGTTAGCATGACTCCAGACCACAGCTAACTGCTTTCATGGAGAGCTCACATGATAATATTTCAAACAGCTTTCTAACTTTGTTTTTAAATGATTACTAGCAGACAGTACTTGTTTTTATGAATTTTACCTTTTGACTTCACTTTGTCCAGTTCTTCAGGACCTGTAATGCTAAATATCAGTGAGGCTGAGGTGTTGACTGTGCCCACGTGATGTCACAGTGTACCGCCACACCCTGCTGTACACTGTGACATCACTGCGACACAGTGCGAAGTTAAGTCACGCCACTAGAGGGCAGAAAAAACATGACCTCCTTTAACAGTATGTCTCCAAATCAGGGTAAGAAAATATGTAGCTGTTGAGTAGCATGAGAGCTACGATCATGTGGTGTATAATTACAGGATACTGTTAAAATTACAACGCTATCATATATCCCAGATCACAGATCAATAGCTGTAAGAGGAATACAGTGGTGGCTGTTTGTACAACCACTGGTGTGTATTTCTATCCGGACATCAGTGCTGTGTGGTAATTGGGGTTTTCCCTGCACTGTTATTGTTATGATCGGAGCAGCAGTATCCCAACATCTGGGACTTTTATGGTAGCTGAACCTGTATAAGTGAGTGCTTCAAAACTGTATAATGAATATAAGACTTGAAGATTTTACAGTCACTTTATGTTACCGACAAGAAACCTCTATATACACTGACAGGATCATGACACCGTTAGTAGTCATGATCACCAGGTGCTGTTGTTTGATTGAGATTATAGACTGTGTCGAGAATGAACGAAGCTAACGTGACATCACCTGTTGGTTTGTGGAGGCAGAAGTGACCATATTTGGGTATGGAGGGAGGAGGAGGAGGATCTGACCCTTGAACACTGACCAATCTGTGCCTGAATGAGACTGCAAGCCATCTGTAAACCACTGGAAACCTGTCAGTCAAACTAACCCATGTTTTCTGGAGCTAACATCTAGTGGTCATTGGTGGTATTGCAGGTTTTTGCACTTCCTCATTGGCTTCACTTTTAGGACCTGGTTTCTTCGTCCATTTCTTTACACAGTCTATGATTGAGACTAAATGTATTTTTTAAGATATGATCAGGATTTGATCACTGACCCTCCATTACTGACATGTACCTGTCGTTTGCCTTTAACGAGAGTTTGCAACAACCACCTGAGAGACAGGTTTGATGTGTTTTCAGGAGACAATGTGAACCTATGAACTGGTCTTTTATATGTTGGTGCAGGGCTAAAGCGAACAGCCCATTGCTACTAGTACTACCACCACAGAATAATAGCTAATTAGAAATAATATAGAGTGACCTTTGGGACCAACTGGCACCTACTTGTCTTTTATTTTGTAATTGCATGTAATTAACAATGCACAGGAAATATTTATTTTATCTATAAATCAAAGTGGGTATATTTAAATTTGACTGTGATCGAGAGTTGTTTAATTTTTTTAAGTAGACAAATTACTGCTATCTAATATATTTAATGTATTTAAGTAACAAAATAGCACCTCAATCCTCAAAGGAAATAAAATCCAATACCAGATGACTGCAGATTACCAAGTTTATATATAGAAACTTAACAAATTATCATCACATTAAAGCACAATGTAATGTGAAAGGTCAGTCTGGTGGAGCGGCGGTGATGTATGAGGGCTTTCCTGTGGTGGACTGCCTGTGTTTGGATGAGTTTTATTTGCACACTAAGAGACCACAACACTGTAATATCAGGGAGGGCTTTAATACCCGGACCTGCAGTTTTCAATCTTCTCTGCGCTGATCTGGAAACCTCGTGCCAGCTACCCTTGACCGCCTCATTCATTAGAGCTGGAAAAGGCCGGAGAAATCTGAGATCAGCAAGTCCACCTCTTAGACCATTTGTATCAGGCTGCACACCAAGATGCTAATGGAAGTCTTAAAGGGGAATTCCACCCAAAAATGAAACCTGCCTTTGTCAAAATGTTCGATCTGGAGCTTGTTGATTTGTTGTTTTTATTTCAGATCATCTATAAAAGCCTGAATGTATGTACTCATACCATGTACAAGCTCCGTTTGGTTTTAATCCTCTGTTGTCTTCCTGATGTTTGTCATTTTGGTAGCATCTATATACGACTGTACTGTACTCACTGTATCCAAATCTCAGGTTAGAGTCTGAATCACTTACATAATAAAAGACATAGTAAAGCAAATCATTTTCAAGCCAAGAAAATAAAAGCCTGCAGAAGACATATGGTTGCTGGTATTTTTCTGTCATGGATGAGTGTTTGTTTTTAGTGTGTGTGTGAAGCCCAAATTCAATCAATACGGAAGTTGTTTTCAAGGAGAAAAGGAGTTTCTTCCACTCTCAGCGATAATGAGGATCAGTGAACAGGGAGATGAAGGCAAACACACACCTCATCTACACACACACACACACACAATCCTTCACTTTAAACACACCTCAAACAGATGAAGTCTGCTGCGAGATTGAGATGAAGTGGAAATGGCTGTTCCTCGCAGCGCTGCGCTCTCTTACATAATTCATCTACATACAGCATGTAGAGGTGCAGCCCGCTGTGGAGCTGAAATATTAATACAAATGAAGCCGGCAGCCCCACAACACAAACACAACACCTATACTCCGCTGGATTGTATTTACACACAATCGTGAAGACACCTCTCGACGTTCCTCAAAGGCACGTATGTGGGATGCAAATGTGAGGCGGTGTGTTTTGGACCGAGAGGATTCAGGACACGGAGATAAAGACAGATGATGTGGGTGATTAAAGGGAATAAGAGAGGAGAATGAAGTGTGTTTGACTCGGCAGTCCCCACAGGCTGGCGACAGGCCTCATCTGTAATGTAATGTTGATCTATCTATTGTCGCCGTGCCAACAGAGCCCAGAGCCCCAGCTATTGATTATTATAGGGTGAAAAGAGAAGCTGAGGAAATAGAGTGGGACGGCTCTGCTGAGTTTACACTCTTAAGCACTGTCACACACCCAGTCTTTTCCCTAATCTCACGCACACCAGCTGATCCTATGCACATGTCATGTACCTGCGCTCGTATCGTCTGCTCCCGTCCTGTTAGTGACTCCTGCGAGCGTGAGAGGCAGCGTTACAGAGGGAACAACATCTCCGCTGACTTTCACACGCTGCCTCCAACAGGAGTCGGCTGCCAGCAGCGTGTCAGCACTGTACCAGCCCGCAGCGAGCGGTGCATCTGCAAAATTACTGCTGCACGTCTGTGGAGATGTGACAGGTCAAGTTCAACAATGCGTCTTGTGGCCGTGACGGTGCCAGCTCGGTTTATCTGGATCATCTTAATTGTTTCCCCTACAGCTTAATCTTGATTTATAAGCAGTGAAAACACAAAATGTTGAACGCCAGGCCAGACTGCACTGTCATGTCTTAGCTGCGATACAATATTATGAAACAGCACCACATTTAAAGTGTCATTCAGACTCACATATTATATGCACAACATTGCATATGTTTTGCATATATAAGTTTTAACTCAGTGAGTTTACACATT